>WBMZ01008112.1:0-20965 GCA_013400975.1 Atrichornis clamosus | reverse complement strand
AGAGCAAGAGCAAGAGCGGGACGGCGGCGCTGCCCTCTCCTCCCCTCGGGCCCGCGGCGGCACGCACCGAGGTAAAGCCGAGCCGCGCCGCGCCGAACCGGTCGCTGTCGGGTGCGTTCGTGTGCCCGGTAAAGGGCTGGCGGTGCGGGTGCGAAGGCAGCAGCCTCCGGGCGGCGGGAGCGGCGCGGAGGGGGTCGGAGCGCCTTTACGGGGGCGGTGTCAGACGTGCGGCCCTTTCCCCCCCGCGCACCACGCGCCCCGCGACCCGTCCCGGCGGGGCCGGGGGGTCCCGCCCGCGGGGCTGCCGGGGCGGTGGCGGAGCCGCCCTGTCAGCGCTGGGCACCGGCGGCAGCGGCTGCCCCTCGGCAGGGCCGTGCCGCGGGTGTTGCCCCCTTCGCCCGAGGCCTGCGCCCAGTCCTTACTCGGTGTCTCACCCCCGGTTTGCACGCGTGCCCTTGTGCCCTGGTGACACAGGCGCGACTGTCCCGCGCCGCGCTCCCCGGCTCTGCGCGAAAGGGGCAGCTCAGCCCCGCTGGGAATTCGGCGTGAACCCCGCTCTGCCGGGGTGAGACGTGCGGCTGGTGTGTGTTTGCCTTTGTGGGGAGCCGGGGAAGGTCTATTTTAGACTGTAAACAACGAGATACGGATCCTGTCCGGCTTGTTCTGTGCCGTGAGATAGTCGGTGTGTTTTGGGACATGGTAAAACTGTAGTAATCGGAAAAGAATATTTGTCCATTTTACTGTGCCAGTAATAGCGAATTCATGTACATCTAGGTCGTCTTGAGTGCTTGTTGAATCAAAAAAGGAGAAAGAAAATGTTCTAGCAGTAAAGATAATCGTATGTGTAGTGATTTTTGACAGACACATTAATTTGAGGTGCTTCAGGAAGGCAGTTTCTGTGTGTGAAAAACATCTGGCCGCAGTAATGGTGTAATTGCAATCCAGAAACATTGTAAATTAAGGTTATGGAGCACTCAGAATGCTCTAGCATACAGAGTCAGTTCTTTAATCTCAAGTACTCTACCGCACAGCAAAGTAAATGAAGGAGTATATTCCTGTCAACGTGGTGAGTCTGAATTAAACCATCTAAGATGAACCACAAAATATGATTTATAATATGAGTTTAACTTTAAAGGTGACTGAAATAGCATAATTACTCTTGGATGCCCTAACACGTGTGAGTAAGCCTGTGTGTACCTTAGCAAGCAGTGAGGCCCAAAATAGACAGATACCAGAGAGAAAGAGTTGTCATTGAAAACAGAATATCTACTTTGTTTTTCAGAAGGGCTTCCTTTGAGCTGACTTCTGAATCCTTTAGTATTTCGAATTCTTTAGAGCTTCTGTAGTGTGTTTCCCAATTCTAAAAAAAACCCCCTACTCTTATCTGGGTGCATCTTGTGAAGTGAACAAAAGCATAGTAAGTGGGATGTTTGGGAAGTTTGCTTCACTAGAACACTCCTGATTTTAACAAAAATACTGAAGTGGAGGTTTAACTTCCATCAGCTGTACCTTTGAGGGGTTTATATGCAGAGATGTGGAAGATCTTAGCGTGTTAAATGTTTACTTGCTTTTAATAGGTTCTAAAATTCTTATGCAAAGCATATTTTGAATAGTAATAAATTTGTTTTCTTAAGAATGGTCTGCTATTAGCACCCATACCCTTTACCTGATTGTTTGGTGTAGAATAGTCATGTCTTTGCACATCAGTTGTATGAGTCCCAAATAGCTCTGCCCTGTGGTTTAGGGAAACATAGCTCAACCAGTCTCCTTGTCATGTCATCCTCACCTTCAAAGTGATGATAATCAAAGTGTTTCTGTTAATTGTTCCTAGATTTCCTTTTGTTCATAGTCCTGCCTTTCTCCCTGTGCTGGGCATGCTGGTGTGGGGGGAAAGAGGAGTGGTAGATCAGTCAGAGGTTTTGTGCTTGTGTCTGAGCTCTGGCATTTTAACTGTCCTGTAGAATTCAACCACCGAAAGCTTCACGGGAAAGATTTTGGGGGGTAGGAAAAACCATTGTGCTATTTATAATGCAAGTCCTTTTTATATGTAGTCCTTAGATAAACCATAGGTAGTGTGTTAGTTGATGCAAGTGTGGTTAGGAACAAAACCTTGAGTGAGCCAAAATTAACTGCTGAAACAATCATTAAGTTGTGTGAATTCAGCCTAGTGTGACCACAGTGAGGATAATATGTGAGGATCCACCTGCAGCTTGCCCTGCCCCCACCTCTAGTTCAGAGGTGAGCAGTCTGGAGAGGAGGGGGAGAAAAAGTAATAGAAAGGCTTACTTTGCTGTAACAATTCACAGGCTGTGTCATAAAAGTCACTCCGTCTCCAGCAGTATGCAGTGTTTTTCACTTAAGGCTCTTTTAAGGGTGGAAGAAAGTTTTGTTCTTGTTAATTAATACAAAAGGAAAACAGTATTTTGTGTAAGTGTGAGTTAGCAGGTCAGAGTAAGGCTCAACTGACAGATCAGCTACTAAAGCTTTAAAAAGGGGAAAGCGTGCTGTGAAGGGTAAATTGACTTTAGAAGCATTGGTGAAATACAAATAAATTGAGTTTAATCATTAAACATGCATTGGAGAGTGGGAGAGGTGTAGCCTAGGGTATTAGTAACTCAGTGTCTTTAAATGAGAGCCTGTCTTAAAGACTATTCAATTAATCTGTAGAATTGTGTGTTGTGCTGTGTTTTGTTTGTGAACGGCTTTATTTGGACAGTCACCATCATGTTTGTAGGTGTTTGGATTCCAGTCTTGGCCCATTGACCAATACTTTGATAAGTAAATATATGGCACTTGCTCTCCCTGTTGATGCTACTTTTAAAGTCATTGAATCACAGAATCCTGGAGTGATTTGGGTTGGAAGGGGCCTCAAAGATCATCCAGTTCCAACCCCCCCGGCCATGGGCAGGGACACCTTCCACTGTCCCAGGTTGCTCCAAGCCCCATCCAACCTGGCCTGGGACACTTCCAGGGATGGGGCAGCCACAGCTTCTCTGGGCAACCTGTGCCAGGGCCTCCCCTCCCTCACAGGGAGGAATTTCTTCCAGGTATCCCATCTAACCCTGACCTCTGGCAGTGGGAAGGCATTCCCCCTTTTCCTGTCCCTCCAGGCCCTCGTCCAAAGTCCCTCTCCAGCTCTCTTGGAGCCCCTTGAGGCACTGGCCGGGGTCCCTCCATAGCAGAGGGACTCCAGCCCTCAGAGCATCTCTGTGGTCTCACCTGGACTCACTCCAGAAGATCTATGTCCTTGTGATATTGGGGTCCCCAGAGCTGGAGATCGGTATTTTATGTGGTACCGTCCCAAAAATGGTTATTTACAGCTCGGCTAGTGAGATCATGTCTTTTGACATCATATGTCAGATAGGAAGTGGTCTACAGTTTTGGGATTGGAAAACTGAAACAGCTTGATGTGATTTGGTGGACACATTTACTAGCCTTACTATTTGAAGCCTGGTCTTCTGCATCTCTTATTTAATTTTATATAGATATTGTCAATTCTGATAAACCTGTGCTGTTCTGTTTTCACAGAAATGGTTCTTTCTGATTTATGCCTAAAATATTTGCAGAATTTTTTCAGTTTCACATACTGTGAAGAACAGTTGTGGAAATAAATCAGAGTTAAACGGATAGTAACAGAAATGAGATTTGAAATATAATTTTCGAAAAGTATTTTCTTTGACTTGCCAAAATATCCGCTGCTCAAATTTTACAGGTTGTTTCTTGTGTCCTAAGTTGAAGTAAAATACATTAGATCATTAATTTAGTATTCATCATAAATATTTTGACATACATACTTGTAAATAGATGGCGACAGCCATTAAGCCAACATAATTCATATGGTTTGTTTAACTATGGCAGCAAGTAGAATATGTATCTCTAAGTACAAAGGTGTTTGTCTTTTAAGTAAGGGCAGGAGTTGACAGTAGATTTTAGTTGTGCATGCTTTACTTATCCTAAGTGAGTATTTTATTATCTAACCTAGTTCTTATTTAAGAAAAAATCCGTTCTTAGTTATATTTTTGAGGTGTTGTGTTTGTGGTTATTCTTGTTAGGTGCTTTGGGGTTTTTTCAAGATCTTTAGAAAGTCTGTACCTTGTTGTTATAATCTCAGAGTAACTCTCTTTGAATACCAGCACAATTGAAGGGCTGTAAGTGGTGGAATTTTGCTGCAAAGGAGTCTCTGAAATCCCTTCAGACCTATTTCATTTTTTAGCAGTGAAACAAACCAAATCCCACAACGTGATTTTTATCCCTGATCCAAAAATTAAACAATTGGTGTCATCAGAATAATGGTAAACTGCAGAGTCGTTTGGGGGTTTTTTGGCTTTGATAGGGACTGCTTTGTGTCGTCCTCTGAGGGAAACTTTTCAAACTTCTGTTCTGTGGAAAACTTCTATGGTTACATGGTATCAATCTCTTTTTTTAATTTTAAAATCATGGTTTTTAGAGTCTTGTGACTGCTGGTGTTCTCAGGATCCCCCACATGCTCCTTTCCATGTCCCGAGTTCTCATATAGCTTGCAGATATTAAGAAAAAAGTGTGTGTTCAGGCTTAAAACCTGGAAAACAAATTAAAACTCTCAGCACAGACTTAAGACTTGCCAGACTTCCTGTGATTCTTTTTAATACTCGCTTGTGACTTGACAAAAGTCCAAATGCAGTGTTAAGAATTATGTTACAAAAATACAAAATGGTGATTTATGTAATTAAGCTGTGAATAATATCATCCAGGTGTTAGACTAATAATACAGTTTAGAATTATGACTGTACTAATATCTGAAGATTAAATGTACTTTATTTCAAAAGAAGAACGCATTGTTCTTGGGCAGCAAAGCTTATACTTGTCACCTTTTTTATAACTTTTTTCTTTTGCAGTCGTTTTGAAGATGAAGTAATAAACATGCACACTAAAATGCTTATTCATTCTTTGTCAGCATAATGTGAATCAGCAGCTATTAACCACTGCAGGCAGTCATCTGTAATATAACTACTTCCTTAAAAGGAGAGAGAGCTGGGGGCAAGGACAGAGAGATAAAACTTTAGAAAAAAAAGTCTTTGCAGTGTATTTTGAATGAACTGTGTCTTATCTAAACTGTCTTGTTTTACCAGTAGTAAATGACAGTTGTCCCTTTGGACTTCACATCTGTGGATGAGAGATAGTTTTGTGGGCTAAACTAAATGTACATGTCAACCCTAAGAGAACTGATGGAGATGAGTGACTGCTAGAACTTACTCAATAGATCAGCATAATAGTCAGGAAGAGCACCAAGAGTTTATTTTCTCCAGGCTGTATTTTTGGGGGTCTACAACTGTGTTTTTTCTGGCTGTTGAGGAATTGAAAGTGTTCCAAGAATACAGCTGTGTTATAAGCATGGTGATAACTGACCAGACCTCTTATTGTCTGCTAGGTGATAAATGAATCTTGCTAGTTTTATCGTGGTGGTGATCACAACTGAGTTTGCACGTGGGTGTCCAAGTTCAAGCAGCTCAGGTAGCAGTGACAGCCAAGGTGTGTCCTGCCTGTGTTCTGCAGCTGCCAAGGGCAGCTGTGCTCTCTCGTATTTCAGAACTTCACCCGTGTACAAGTGACAGTTCTGTGATTGCCAGAGAGGACTGATGTCCAGTGTGATATTAGTGGATGCTTGTTCACTAAGGAAAGACTGAGGAACAGGAATTTACATATGTAGTAATTTGGGGAACTTTTAGCTGGATCGTGTACAGGAAATATATGGTAGGTGAAGATCAGAGAAAAACCAAACACATGTAGACTGAGCTGATTTGGATGGTAGGACCTGAGTCTAGGAATATAAGGTTAGCTCTTCTTTATAGGAATATCTGGAATGGATTTATTCACTAATGGAAAATAAGTAATAGGCTGTTGCTCTTTAAAAGAAAGCACTGAGCTATAGGAGGTAACTCCTGTAGCTCATGAGTTTTTGCTGGGCTCTTGCTAGAGCCATGGCTGTCTCGATGGAGCTTAAGACAGAAGGACCACAGGTCAGTTTTTGCTGATTGATTGCCCCACTTGCTCTTAGATGTGTTACAATTGATGGTAACAAGGTAGATTCCTGTGTTTTATTTGGAAGTGACTCTTTGAGAGACAATTGTTAGGTTTGGATGCTAGATGAGGTTGAATCTAGGTGCCTTTGGATGTGTCTTTGCCTTTCCTCTTCAATGTTCAGCTGGAGATAAGGAAATTCCCGGTCCCAGAGGCACAGTGAGGTCCTGCTGGGTAGGAGTAGCTGCTCTGCAAGGCTTCCTGGACTGGCTGGTCCTCAGCTGTCCAGGAGGAGAGGGGGAGTATCAAAGGATTTCTGTATCCAAACCTTCTCCAGTCTATTCTGCTCTTCAGTCTGCTTGCTTCTAAATTTGAAGAACTTGTCATTTGGGAGAGCTAAAAAGGATTTGGAAGACAAACTGTGATGTATGGGAATGGATGCTGCCTCTGGATTTGGTGTTCCCATTGTATGCTGGTGACCACTAAATACAGGAATTTCATTTTCCAGGTCCGTGCATTTAGCACCAAGAGTTAAGATTGTAAAAGGTAATCAGCTATGTTTTTCCTAAAAATGTAAGTCGTGAAAGTAGTGAAGGTTTGACCATTATTGATTTCCATGGACTTCTGTGCTCTGATTTAGTATTTGTAATGACACTTGAAAGATTCGGAGTCGGAATGTTCAAAAAGCGTTTACACAAATGTGTGTGCTTTTGTCAGGTTCAGTGACAGCTCGACGCTTTACAGCTTCCGTCACCTCTTGCAGAACTCCTGTTTGTCCACAGGATGTTGAGTGCACTCTTGTGTTGTGGTGCTGCTGCTGAGTTGAGGTGAAAGTTTATGTACCTTGTGTGAGATTTTTGTGTGTGAATGAGAAATACATCACACTATTTTGAATTCTACCCTGGTACTGTGTTCCTGCTCTCGTACTCTACCTGCAGTAGGTGTATTCCTCAGCAGTGTTACCTGTTTTATTATTATTTTTCTTCTGCTACTTAGAACATCAGTTCCTTATAGCTTTACCTGGTTTCAGCCATAATGATTCTCAGCTTTGGAATGTATACCTTTTTTTTTTTTAATATCAGTGGGGAGACTTTATGGTTTTCCTGAGGAAAGTGCACCAAGTGACTCTTTAAAGCAGAGACTGTGGCGGGAGGAAGTAAAGGATTTTATATCTACTTTTATTCTACAGTCAGCTAGTAAAGCGTGGTTGTAAGTAAACCCGCAGGCTCATTTTAAAGCACCTTACACTCACTATATTTCACAATTACCTTCCTGTAATAATATAATGAATAAATGCATGAGAAAAATGAGCCTTAGATGAGATATGTATTTTACAATGAGTCCTGATAGGCTTCTTGCTTTGGTCTCTAGATTGTGTACTTAAACAAATGTGCATTCCTTTTCTAAATGTGGTTGCAGTACTAAATTTCATTAAAATAAGTATATGATCTTTGAAAATAAATATGTATATATCTAGTCAGTTGGATGTAGAGATGTCTAAATTTACTGAAGATACGGTAATTTTGTAGGTAACTCTTGGGCATATTTCTCATAATTGTAAGGAATAAAAATGGAGTTATTTCTCTTTGATAAAGCAGAAAAAAGTTTTATAGCTGGTACTTAGGAGGAAATATTTCTGTCCATATGCAAAACATTATTCATCTCAAAATCACACTGATAAAAAATGGAAACTTCACAGTAGCAGGCTTGGTTGTGGTCTCAATGCAGAATTTGCTTGACTGAGCTGCAAGTGTTTAGTTTTTATACTAGCATGTTTATGTTCACTTTTTATATTTTTTTGCCTCCTCTTAAGAGTGTGAGGTTATCAGGTGTGCAGAGTCCCAGGTGAGAGGAATTTGGGAAATCTCACAGTACCAGTTTTTTTTCCACTAACTGAGGATTTGTAGGAAGTGAGCTTTCATGTTGTTTCTTCTTTAGTTCTTTCAACCTGTATTGTAAGAACTATTTTAAGTTTTGGAAGATCTTTTTGGACTCTGGATATTTTTGATGGTAATGTCTGTAACAAATACCTTAGAGGATATTCTTGCATGGTTTTTTTCTTAGTGTCTTCTGCATTCAATCACATGTTGACACCTGCATTGTGAGCAGTGATTTAGGCATAAAGTCATCTGCTGGCTTTTGAAATACTTTTACAAGTTATCTGTGCTTACTTTTAATTTTTTACTTTCATGTTACTTGAAAAATTAGAATGATAGAAAAGAATTTTAGGCTGGTTTCAAAGGAAATAATTCGTTACTGTTGTTTGTCGTGTCAGTTTTCCTTTTTAATACCTTGTTGCTGCTTACATACAATATATCTGAGAGTGGAAAAAAGGATCTGATAGATAATATTTGTAGATAATTAAATAACACAAAATGGACAAGAAAGTGTAGAAAGGCCTGTCCTTATGACAGTTGCAGCACAAACTCGTAGGTTTTATAAAACTTTAAAAAGCATGATTGAATTGTTTTTCTGACTTCATACCTTTTCCCCTCTTTGTCCATCCATTCATAAGTAAAACTAATTTTAAAAATTGAATACTGAAGAATAGTTGTGGTAGAAGAGAAATTAAACGGTTTACAGAAGAAATGCACGTTTTAGCTTTGGTACAACAGTGTTTTTGTTGTGGATGTGTGTATAGCAAATCTAGGTATAGAGAAGTTATTTTCTGCTCACTGCTGTGGAAAATCTAGTTGGCTGTCATGACAGATGGTATCATAAATGTGATAAATTGTGTTTATTGCACAACTGGAAAACGGAATTCAAACATTCACAAGTTTGACCTCTGTTAGTACTTCTCTTAAGTGTTACAGCTTTTTACAGTGGTTACATTTTCCCTTTCCTGTTTGATGCTTTTTGTTTTCACCACCATTTTCAGTTTTCTGGTGCTTTACCTTTTGATTTCTATTATTGTGTATGACAGTAACTAGATTTTACAAAGACTGAGAGAAATTCAGTGTTTGAGTGTAGTGGAGGGGTAAGGTGTTTTTTATTTTTTTAAAGGTTGTTTTAAAATTTGAAATGCTTATTAAATGCTGTATTTTATATTATGGGTACCTCAAACCCCCTTTCATCCTTTTTAAATATAGTGAGACATAACTTGGTTGATGAAGTTCTCACAACTAGGAAGTAAAACATTCTGTCAGAGTAAAGTGTTAAATTGAGTTACGCTCAAACTAAATATTTAATTCACTTCTCAAGAAACAGAAGGTAGTGTTTCAGTGTTGAGAGCTATTTTATTTTTTTTTTGGCAGCTGCCACGTTGGAAGCTCTCTCTCAGTGCTTCCAGTAGTGTGCAAGCAAGCTGTTTTGAAAGGATGGTGTGTGCCTTGTGGAGAGAAGTGAAAAGGAGGGTTGACTCTTCCCTGCATACATTTGTCTGTATGTATAAATGGAAACAAACCAGTGTTCCTTTTAGCCTTCTGTGCTATGGAAGTGTAAAGAACTGCACTGGCTATTGGAATAGATTATTTCATCAGGGCAAATCCAACAGCAGCAATGCGTGATACATGTGTTGTCTGTCTGAGGGTTCTTTCTTAAAAGAAGATAAATAAAATGAGGGTTCTTTCTTAAAAGAACATTTGAAAGCTTGTCTGTAACTGTAGTCTCCCTCACGAGTTTTGCCGAGGTGTTCGCCCAGAATGTCTCCTCATCTGTAATACTCCCCTGTGCTCCCCACCACTGTGGATTTAGTCTTCAATTTTTCCATTTCGCCCTCCATTCCTTTTTGGTGTTTTTTTTTTTTTACCTTCTGTAACAAATACAGAGTTATATTTTATTAAACTGCACGTACTGTAAAATATGAGGAATATGATAAATTAAGGCTATAGAGCAATCAAATTAGGAATATGTAATTTATATTACACTGCTTACTTCTCATAAGCTCTTACAAGAATAGAATTTAATGAATAGCAGTTCTGTGGGGAATTATTTCATTACAATTTAAATTGATTGAAAATATTTCCCGAGTTAACAAATCTCTGTAGTCTTATTAAGCACATGAAAACATTTAAACTGTTTCTTTCCAAAAATAAGCCCTTTAGTGTTAACAGTACATGGTATATAGCACTCTTCTGTACCACTTCTTAGTGGGGAAAACTCAGATTTGTGTGGCTTTGGGAGTTTTTCCCCTCGGAACTTTTATTTTCACACCACGTTTGTACGTTTTGTTGTTGACGTGGAGCGAACAGTGCTCCACGAGGGAGTGGGAAGGGCAGGTAGTGCGGGTCGTTCTGCCCTTCACTGACTGCAGACTGGTGCTGTGCTGCTGCTGCCACCGGACACGGGGATCTTCTCGTTCCCTGCTTCTGCTCGGAAGTTCTCTCAGAACGCCATGACGGCCGCCTGAGCCCTGAGGAACCGGGAGCACAGCTGGCAGCGCGGCTGCTTTTTCCGCAGTGTTAAACACGGCCGTGCCCTCCGCCCTCCCCGTGTTGTGAAAGTTTCCCCGCATCTGAAACCCGAGGATTTGCACTGGCTACAGTTTTATTGTTGTTGGGAGCTGGCAGACGGTAGCAACCTCTGTTGAGCAATAGAAGGATGAGGTAGTCCCGTGTCAGCTGAGTGAGTCTCCCCAGCTGTGCTCAGTTACAGGAACTCGGGGGTAACTTGTCAAGTCTCATCTGAATGCTTCGTTTGTTAAGGTAAAACTTGTCCTGGTCATACCATATTTTCTTTGCAGGATAGTTCCAAATCTGATGATGTGGTTTCTTGATCGAGCAAGGGCACTTCCTAGTAAGGGCACTTCCTAGTAATCCTTTTTTCTTCCTTTTAACTGGAAGAAGAGCTCAATTGAAAGTGAAATACAGTATAAAGATCACACTTGGAAATGCTGTTAAACTTTGCACTGTCCAGCAGAGCTGCCTTCTCCCTTTTCTGGCAGATTGTAGGAAGTTCAGGAATAGCTTCAGAACAGTCATATTTGAGTTTATATCAAGGTTTTAAATATTGTATAACTTTTACTGTTGTTTGTTATCTAATGAATACAGTTCATTAGATAACTTGGTTAGAAAAGAGATGGGATTCCATTGCCAGGAATCATAGTGATCCATTAGGAAAGCAAACTTGCAACAAGCATGACAAATCAAATAGTAATGAACAGAAGAGGGGGTAAAAAGAGGCTTGCACTAATGCCGGTGTAGAATTCAAATTTAAAAACAAAACACCAGTGTATTAGAGAGAAAATCAGAGTATTTTACCAGTGCCTTGTTGGTTTAGCAGGCAAAATACTTCTGAAAGAATACAAAACACACATATTTTAGTCTGTTCCAGGTAAATCAGTAAACCGAAGTAGCTCACATACTATTTTGGTGAATTTTAGTTCAATGCATCTATTTTATTTCTCTTTACATTTTCATAGTGTTGGAGTTAGAATATTCTAATTACTAAGAATGAAAGCTTAGATAATTTCTAGGTGTTATGGTAAATTTATGACTCTGAATCACTTGCTGAGAGCTGTTCTTTGTTGCTTAAGTCCTTTTTTGTGGTCTGTAAGACTACAAAAGCAATGTTAAGATGTACATATTAAGGTCTGGGTACTTTCAATGGTCGCAGGCATCTCTTTATGTATGAAATACTGAGCACTAATTTGAAGAACGTGCTCATGTTTCAGTATGGGCAGGTTCCTGTTGGCCATGACTTCCAGGTGTACAACTGGTGTCTTTGCTCCCCCAGCCTGGAAGCACAGAAGCATGCTCTCCACTGAGCCTCACAGCAGCACCTGTGATACAGAATGTCTCTGAGTGAGAACAACAGCGTGGTGTTTGCCTATGAGTCCTCAGTGCACAGCACCAATGTCCTCCTGAGCCTGGATGACCAGCGAAAGCAGGATATCCTCTGTGATGTCACCGTTTTAGTGGAAGATCAGCGATTTCGGGCTCACAGAGCTGTGCTTGCAGCCTGCAGCAGTTACTTCCTTTCAAGAATTGTGGGCCAGGTGGACGCTGATCTTATCATCACTTTACCGGAAGAGGTGAGAGTCACTCCCTTCTGCATTTTACCTGCCAGTGCCTCTGATGTGTTTTGTTCAATTCGCTTTTACAGTAGGCTGGAGCTTAACTGGCAAGTTAAAGTAAGGGGGTTAGGGGACTGCAGGGAAGGATTCTCCAGGTTGTAAAGCTGCTGTTGGTTGAGGTAAAGGCTAAACAGATCAGAGTGTTTATCACAGTCTGCAAATAAGGGAATGCTGCCTTGGGAAATGTACAGTGGAGATCTTTTCAATGAAGTGTATATTGCTTTTGTGAAGAACGACCCTTCACTTAATATATCGTAGAAGGTTTTATTAACCAATTAATGAAATTAAGTAACAATTGGGGATGCCCACAATACAAAGAACAGCGCTGGGTGCGTGGCTGGTCTGGCCAGAGGCACACCTTCCAGGTTCTGTGCAGCCGCTTTTGTACCCCCCTGAGTGTCAGTCGAGATACAACATACAAAAAAATACATTTGCCCAATCTCCGGTTCTAAAATCCCTGGCCTATCCCTCTCTCCACCCCTCTGGGCTGGGCTTAATTGGTCCAGCCACCCAGAGCATGTCCAGAGTCCAGAGATCGGGAGGGGTCTCATCTTGACAGGCGTCCTGACTGACACCCACACAGATCCTTCTGGAAGGTCCCTGTCCATCCCAGTCAGCCCTTTTGCCCACAGTTTACTTAATTAACACTACAACAATGATCAAAAATACTTCAAACGTAGATAAATCAACAATCACAACAACCAACCAGAGCAACAACAGAACCACCACCTTATAACATTCTCCAACACATGATAGGCATATCACTGGAACAATTAATCCCTTGTCTTATTAAATATACGAAAGCCAATTTTCCCTTTCTACCATTTTTGACACTTTTGAAATTATGCACCTCTTTCACAGGATATGTTTGTCAAAAACCAGGCCTTAAATGGTAAAGTGATACTGCAGATCTAGTTCTTCTACATGACAAGAGAGAATTTTTCAAGTAGTAAATAACGCTTAGAATAGTCATACCCTTGAATTAGTTTCATTAAGATTTGATTTTTTGTTTGAGTAATAAACCCATGGTTTTTATATTTAAAACCATGCATATTATCCTTGCTACTTACTGTTGTTAACAATTTCCTTTGGCTCAGTTTTCCATCGTTTTTACACAGTAGTCATTAGCTTGATTTTTTTTTTTNTTTTTTTTTTTTTTTTTTTTTTTTTTTTTTTTTTTTTTTTTTTTTTTTTTTTTTACTACTCTGTTTTATTACTGTTAGGACTGAGAAAATGTACTGCAATTACTTGTTCTCTTTTTATACCCCTAAAATACATATTCTTAGATTTAATTTAAAGGCATTCAGTGGGAATGAGGCAGAACCTGACATCCATTGAAAAGAAAATGTATTATTACAGATCTGGAGTATCGAAGACATTCAGTGATTCTAGTTGGTATAAGAGGCATGAGCCCATGAAATAAACCTGTGTTGGAAGGAACCAGAGTTTGTAGAGAAAATGAAGGAACAAAATCCTGATATTTACTACAGTGTAGACTTAAGAGGGTTCTTAATGTATCTTGTATTACTGACGTAAGAACTGAATCAGCTAAAGCAACTAGCAAAAATACTAACAGTGAATCTCATCTTCTAATTATTCGATCTGATCACTTACCTGATAAAAGCGTTTTAAGACAGCAACTTGAGCTTCTCTTCTGGGAAGTGCTAAATATTTTGGAACAAGTCAGTTTGTGAAGCTGCATATTTAAGATTAGAGACAAACACTGATCACATGGTTTGACATGTGATTTTTTTTTAACCGTTTTAATCATCCAAAATACTTAAATTGAAGACACCAGCCCACAATCTGAGATGCCAAAATATTTTTGGAATTCAAGCAATTCGTATATATTATATTGTAAAGACTAACTACTGTCATCTTGTTGTAGGGTCTGTTGTTTCTTCTGCCAGTGTTTTTATTCTTTGGCTTTCATCCTGAATAAAAATTAAATAAATGGCTACTGCCAGAGTAGCTTTTCTAGGTCAGTCAGAGTAGGAGTCTTTCTAGGGTTTTTTCTGATTTGAGCATAGCTAGCTAGAAATGTGTAACAGAGCGAGAGGAGTGGAGTGTTTGTCCCCTCCTGATCCTTCCAGTTTTTAGCAGTGTTTCTACCTTAAATAGAATGTACAATTTTAAGGTACCACTGTACTTTTTCCTTTCAGTTTCATTTGTGAATGCTACTTGTTTGTAAACCCACTTTAATGATTTATTAACTACACTAAGTTTGAAGACTTCTTGCTGACTTATGGATGAACTTTTATATTCTATTTCCCCACATTTTTAAGGGTGAATTAATGTGGTGGTGTAATCTTTAGTCTCTCCAGAGCATATTTCAAATGCTATTTTAAGAATTCTTTAGGTAGGTCATAAGAGTTTACAAACAGTTTTAAAGAACTGAACTCTGTGCAGATCTCTTCAACTTCCTTTTGTGTGTCGCGTTCTTTAAAAAGAACATACCAAACAACTAAAAAAACACAAAAGATACAAACCTTCAACTGATTCTTAAATTCATGACTAGTTCATTATTTTGCTGGCAGAAGAATTCAGTGTAGTTAATGCATTGATATAGTGCTTTATTTAGCATAAAATGCTGAGAATTTTGTTTTTACAGTTTTTAGGTGCAGTTATTCTGTGGGAGGAAGAAAGGCGGCTATAGTAGTAAATACTCATATGTGGCCAAACTATTTTTTTGAACTTTTTTATATCAGTGATGCATAAGACTGAGTGATTAACAGTAATGGCTCTTCAAAAGGTACAATTAAATACCAGCAGCATGCTCGTACTCTGGAGTAATTCATATACAACTTGGCTTTGAGAGATATCTCTGAAGCTGGAATCCAGTCACTGATTTTCTGTGTACAGCAATATTTTTCACTTGTTAGTACTGCATTGCCAGAGCATTTTATTACAAGATTGATCACAGTGAAGAAGATAACTGTCACAAAATGTGCCACATAAAATCATATCAGAAGAATTGTTTCAGATTGAGTTTGGTCAGGTTTTCTCTATAAAAAAATCTGCTGCTTTTTTACTTCTTCCTTTTGGCAGGCCAGGAAAATTTGTGTATTTCTCTACTTAAACCCATATTGACTATACTAATTTTTTTTTTTTTTTAATAATAGGTAACACTTAAAGGATTTAGTCCTTTGCTTCAGTTTGCATATACAGCGAAGCTTGTTTTAAATAAAGACAATGTGTCTGAAGTTTGCAAATGTGCAGAGTTTCTGGGTGTACGCAACATTGAAGAGTCCTGCTTTCAGTTTCTCAAATTCAGATTTTTGGACTTTAAATTGGATCAGCAGGAATGTCCTAGGAAGAAGTGCTGTACACAGCATTGTCAGAAAGCAAACCCTAAAACTGCCAATGCAGATGATGGAGACTTAGAAATAAATGATGAAGCAGAAGCACTTTCAGAAAAGGAATATAGTCAAACTCCTGACATAAAGCCCTGTAAAGATGAAGAAAATGCTAAATCATTGCCTGCTCTCCAAGACAATGCCAATCAAAACTGTGATCCTGTACATTTAGAAAGGGGTAGTGCTTCCAGCTTATCTTTCCAATGCCCAAAGTATAGGAAATTCCAGAAGGCTTTTGGAAATGACAAAGTTCATACTTCAGAGTCCAGTTCCAGTATTAAAGACATTCAGGTACCACCCTTTGCAGCTTCTCTTGAGAAGGAAATACCCGAGAACGATGGCATGCCAAAAGCTCAGGAGTGTGTGCCTATGCAGCTGGTCTCAAACTGTGAAGAGACTCAGGTAGAAATGGAAGAAGGGGAAGAAGGCGTTCGGAAAAAGGAAGAGTCAAAGAGAGATTCTGTAGCTCAGAATGCGTCATGTCCTGTGGAGAAAATGGATCTTGCTGCTTTCCCCCAAAACTCCGCTGCACCTCATGGACTCAATTCTGTGTCTATTTTACAGAGTTGCGAGCAATACGGTAACTTGAATTTCAGTGGTATGCAAAACAGCCCAGTCTTGCCTGAGAAAACTGTGTCAGGTACTGGAGCTGGGAATGACAAAGTTGAGAGTCAAGGTAACACATCTTCCAAGGTGGATTTGTGCGTCAGGGAAGCCACTAACATCACGTCAGCTGGTGATCGAAGCAGTGTGGAAAGGGAGATAGCAGAGCAGCTAGCACAAGGGTTCTGGAGTGATATTCACAGCACAGATGCCTGCCAAATCCATTTACCACCTGCAGTTCCTAAGGACTTGGAGCCAGTGTATTCGGGGAAAAAGTCCGAGTGTCCGTGGCTGGGGATCAGGATCAGTGAAAGCCCTGAGCCTTGCTCTCAGCGAACTTTCACAACACTGAATTCTGTCAACTGCCCCTTCATAAGCAACCTGAGTACTGAAGGGTGCTCCAACAGCTCTGAAATAAGCAGTGGAGATTATGTTCAGGGACAACAACAGGAACAGTGTCCCTATAACTATGTGATAAGTTTGGGAGAGGATTCGGAGACTGACACTGAGGGAGACAGTGAATCCTGTTCAGCCAGAGAACAAGAATGTGAGGTAAGAACATCGTGGTGTGTCCTTTGCTTCCCTGTCTCTTAAGGCCCTATTCAAAAATCTGAGTCTTCTGGGTTTTATTGTTTTGTTTGGGTTTGGTTTTTTTTTCCCTGCGGCTGCTTGTTTTAATAGTCTGGGAACTGAAACTTTAAATAACCATTCAACGGTTTATATGGAAGGTCACTGGGAGGCTTACAAAGTATTTCTGGTCAAATATTGAAGTGTTAGCTGCTTACATATTAGATCTTTTAAAGTATTTTTTCTGGAACAACATCATCAGTCTTAAATCGAGGCATGAAGGTTCTTTGCTAGATTCTTTTTTATCTGCTTCAGTTAAATTTAAGAAAACTAAACTTCTTGGAAGCTTCATTTTATAGAAACTTGCCAGTTTTCTTGGTTTTATTCTGAGTTGTGGGGAGAATGTGGGAGAGAAATGATGTTTCAGATTTAAAGTGAAGTGAAAATGAAGTTTTCAAGCTGGCTTCAGTAGCTGTGTATTTAAGACTGTTCAATAATATCACCTTCTCTAAGGTTATTTTTGTTTCTCCAACTGCAGTAATTGTTTGGCAGTTCCTGTCTTTGTTACTGCTTTGGTACTGGTTTAGGCAGACACCATCCAAGGGTAGTCTAATCCCAAAAGGTTTTGTGATATACCTGGAACATTTGTGTCTCAGTTCTTAGAAGCATAGAATTGCAGTGTAACTCTGTATGATGGATCATTTAATGTTGTGAAAATTCAGTTGTCCTTGAAGCATTAGGATTTTTTTCTTTTCAAGATGCAGGACCTTACTGAGAATGAACATAGGTGGAACCTGCCATCAATATAAAAAGCTGATATGCCAAACAAAAGGCCAGGATTGGTTAAATACCTTCCTCGTCTTTATATGACAGAGAAGTGGATGGCATCATTGCTGAGGACAATACTCTGATTTTTTTTCTTTTTTGGCCTGATTGTCACTAGTAGTAGCCAATCAGAAAAAGTTTCTCTATTTTCTGTTTAAACTAAATTCAGATCTTTGACCGCAGCAAGGTAACATGCTACTTACTGTACTCAAATGTAAGGACTAAAATGAAGTGCCTTTAGTTGGATACTCAGAAAACTTGGTGATTATTTTGTAAAGGTAAATGTTTTTCAGTATTAATCAACACTTTGTGATCTCAAATGCTTTTGTAGGTCAGGTATACAACAAAAGCAAGAGCCTATTTTTCTGTCTTGTCCAGCATTAAGAATTACAAGACAAATACTGTAACTTCTGTATTTTAAAGAAATGCTGTTTCAGGTGAATTTTCTTGCAGAAAAAGTAGGTATAAAATGAATGCAGTCTTAATAGCAGCTTTGGGGAAACTTTAAACTATATTAGTGAGTCTTGACACCTATTCTGTGCCTCACTTAGCTGTAACTTACCTTCTTAAAGTGAAATTGAATATTAGCTGTACACATGGGTAGATTTCATCCTACTCTGAATCCAGTGTAAATGTGCAAATACTTTTTCACCTGTGCTTGAACTCCTGTAGTTGAACCCTCTGGGTTTTATGCACATCATCTGATGGCTACATTAGTTTGCTCTTGTCTCTGAGATGCAGGAAGAAAGATGGGTTGTGTGGCAAAGAATGCTTAAAATGGAAACTTGACTTGACACGTTGGTGTTTGTGTATATCAGTTCCACCTTTGATTTACAACTGTATGTTACATTCCAGGTAAAACTGCCATTTAATGCACAAAGGATTATCTCACTCTCCAGAAATGACTTCCAGTCATTTCTGAAAATGCATAAATTAACTCCTGAACAATTGGACTGTATTCACGATATCCGAAGACGAAGTAAAAATAGAATTGCAGCGCAGCGGTGTCGCAAGAGAAAACTTGACTGCATACAGAACCTTGAATCAGAAATTGAAAAACTGGTACGTATAAATAAATATTCATTGCTGTTGTCTTTAGATAAACATCTTGACTGGGTATCTGGCAGTAGTTTGAGGGTGAGGTGGCTTACTACTTTTTCCACTCCATCTTAGAAAACTTTATTAATCTTAGAGAACTTCTTGATATCACTTGTAGATCTTCCAGCGCTCTGCTCTAAAGTACACACACCTTTCCCTCTGTATACTTGTTTCACTTCAGATGAAAGGTGCATTGTAGCATAATTTTTGGTGGGTGATGTTTCTGCGGCCCATAAGCTTTGAGTTTAACTGTACAGAATGATTACCAGACCATCATCCCACACTGTTTTCTGCCTCTTCCCCTTTTCTTGCTTTGAGATTTTGTTCTTCAGCTCATGGTATTGCTCATGATCAAGTCTGCAGTTATGCAATTGCTCGTTGTGTAAGTACTGTTCTTGGAACAGATCAACATGGGCTGGTGAGCTGTTTCCTGAGTCTTGAGTCTTAAAAATGAGCCCCTTGCAGAAAGGCGGAAGATACACAAGAGCTTGGGAAGTTGCTTGCCTTTTTAGCAGTTGCATCAAGATTGTAGCTGAGGAATTAATGCATCCAGATTTCTCTGCAGCCATCTATTTTCTCCTTCTTAAGAAAGTAATAAAAAGATAAATATGTAACTTCAGAGAAATGTAGATACTCTGAGGTTAGGGTTATCCAAAAATAGCAATGGTGGGAAAATAATTGAGTGGCTTTTCAGGAAAGAAAGTCTTTGTTTCTGACTCACTCATCTCAGTTTCATAGCTGATCATACCATGTGCTAAATAGTTCAGTTGTTTAGGACTACTAAGCTCTTAACCGTTGTTTGTGGAGCATTTTAGGCATGGTGTACGTGAATCTGGTATCTGTATCAACTGGGACAGAGCAGTCATGCTGCACCTTTCTCCACTTCAGAGTGAAAAGGAAAATAAAGTTAGAGCCAAGTGCCATGGGGCTGGAAACTTGTTTTCCTGGAGTGATTGATCCATCATCTTTCACTACATCTACTCCTGCTTGTGCAGTGAAGGAAACAGACTTTGAAGGAGGGATTACCACTGCCATGAGCTGACAGAGCAGGTCATTGGCGGTGCTCAGTGAAGAAGATGCTCTATCAGGGAGGGTAATCAGGTGGTTGTATTAATAACATTCTGACTGAAGAGAGAACTTGCATTTCTGGCATTTCAGAACTTTTTGCTTGGTTTTGTCATCACATTGTCATTTCTGTTATGTACCTCTGTCAATATTTTGCAACACTTAGGCGGGGAATTAAAAGTTGATCTGCAAGATTAGACATGTGGTTGTTTAAGAGACTAATAATTACAATGTAATATTCTTCCTTCTGTGGGCCTGTGCTGCAACAGACTGAATGTCTGCTGGTTGACAGGTCTAGATGAGTGTTGAGTCCTGAGGATTGTGAGCTGAGGTCTGAGTTACATGAATCATGCTCTGGCACAAAAGTGTTCCGGTCGCGTGGTTTTTTTTCAACTATGCAGATAAGTTTCCTTAGAAATTCCTGAAAAGTCCTTGTTTGGTGCTGTTGAGCTTGTCTGACAGCCACAGATGTGGTGCACCATCAAACTGTGTAAGTTGTACACAAATGCAGACACGTGAAGATCTGTCTAGGCCTGGTTTCCAGGTGGGTGGAAGAAAAGAGATGTCTGTGGAGGACAATGTGTGGTACATCCGGGGTGTTTCATGCATGATGGCTCCTGCCTTGTTCCTCTTACTCTGGGTCAGTCCTGTCTCAGACCTGCCAGTCCTTGATCTTCTCATCTGTAATGTGGCTTTGAGAGGGAATAGAATAGTGTAGCTATAGCTGGACAACTCTTGACAAGTAGGGAATATTCTGTACTACCTGTCAGGAAATACAATTTGGTGAAATTCCTCATCCTAGTTTCCAGGATATGCACTATGTTACCTTGTATTAATTTCTGTTTGGTGTTGCTTATAATGTTGGGGTTTTTTTCTCTCAGATTAGAAGATATTTGCAGTGTGTTTCTTGGGAAAGTGCTGTATCTGGAACAGACCAGAGGCTGAGACTGACAGCTGGAGGGTGGCTTTGCTGACAGGGACCTTGGGGTCTGGGCAGGCAGCAGGCTGAGCATGGGTCAGCAACACATCCAGACTCAAAAAAGGCCATCTGTGTCCTGGGCTGTGTTGCATGGCAGTGGTTGTTACCCTGTACTTGGCACCTGGAACACTGAATCTTTTGCTGAGTTTTGGCCCCTCCCAGTTCCAGGAGCACCTCGATAAGCAGGAGGAAGGTTGGATGAAGGCCACTAGGATGGCCAGGCCTGAAGTGAGAGGTGAGAGGCAGAAGAAGTGGGACTTCTGCCTGGAGAAGGGATGGATGTGGGGAGACCTGATGGCTGCCCGCCCGTTCCTGTGGAGCAGTCCTCGAGGTTATTACAGCCATTGGAAGATCTTCAGCTTCCTGTGGGGAGTGCTTGACAGCAAGAGAACAAGAGACAGTCTTGAATTGCAAGGGGGGATTTCATCTGGATAAAAGTCATTGGACACAGCCAGCACAGCT
>WBMZ01008111.1:67382-139775 GCA_013400975.1 Atrichornis clamosus | reverse complement strand
GGCTCGGCTCGGCTCGGCTCGGGGCGGTGGGCGGGCGCCTTTGTGCGCGACCGCGGCGGGAACGGCCCCGCAACAAGTGCCCGGCGCGCCCCGGCCGGGCCGGTCCGTCCTCAGTCGGGTTGGTCCATCCCGGGCGGGGGCCCGCGGCTCCGCCGGCCTCTCGCCGTCCCGGTACAGCCCAGGCGACCCCTCCCACCGCTGGGCAGCGCGGGGCGAGCGGCGCAGCCCCTGCCCCTTCCGCTGCCCTGGGGCTCGGCGGCGCTCGGTCGAGGCTTGGTGGTCCCCTGGGTGCGCGGTGCCTGCTCCCCCCACAGCGTTCGCCGGACAAGCTTTGCGCTGGTGATTTGTTAATTTTTTTTTTTTTTTCCGGGCTGAGAACTCTCCTAGATTACTCTGTGAATTTTAAGTGGCGTTTCTATTACTCCGTACTCCTGGTTGTTTTCAGCTGGGTTTCTGAGAGTTGTTTTCCTTCCGAACCGCAGGAATTTGTATGGCAAAGCAGTATTTAGGAAATGTGTTTCCAGTCAGATGCTCACGCGCTGTGCATCCCGGGGCGGGCGGCGCACAGAACGATGGCTTTGGCAGTGCTGTCATCGTGTGCTCTCTCAACACACAACTAAACTTTACCACAGACGACGAGCTGCTTCTTTGTACGCGGGAAATAAATCTTCATTAGTCCCAAAGAGTTCCTGAAAGAGAAACGGAAACCTTTCATGCCAGATTTGCTGGTTTGTCTAGCTCCAACACATGTTTGCTTAGACTCTGGCTGGATAGTTTCCAAAAATCCAGAAAGCTTAGTTTTTATTGAGGTGTGGGAGGGGTTTTTTTTGTTTGTTTCGGGCTTTTTTTTGCAGAAATTTATGCACTTTCAGTCTTTCCTTGTCACTAGATACGTTGATGAGCTTTGTTAATTTGAAACTGACAACTGTAGCCGTAACTCTAAATGTTACATGCTCTCTAAGTCTATGCTGTCATTATTCTGTTGATACTGAACTTTATTCAGGCTTAGGAAGCTCCTGAAGCTGGGCATCACTAGAAACCCCAGCAGCATATTATTTACGTTTTTGGAACCATAGTTCAGAGCTTGAAGTGAGATGAATGCTTAAAGGATGTTGTAGAAATTTCATTGGCCTGTGGTGTGCAGTATTAGCTAGAGATTTCCACAGCTGTATGTCTTCAAAGATTAATTAAAAGGTGGAATAAAACTTTATAACATGCTTGCTTTTAGGGAAATTGCATATAAAAGAATATTGAACATCCATATGCTTGGCAAAGGGCTGTGAAGTCTAGTGGAATGCATTAAGGTGGCTGGGGAATCAATCACCAGGTCACTTGGAAACTTTGATCTAGAAGCTTCAGTTCAGGCTGATAGTGGTTTTCCAGGCTTTGGAAGGTTCATGCTAGCAAGCAATGCTTTTCAGAAAAGTGGGAATTTAGGAAAGGATTATTGAACAAAAATTCTTTGGTTACTGTTTTATTGGCCGTTTAAAAAAGAATATCAGGGATATTGGTAATATCAAGAATGTTTTGATGTAGATTGACTTGGAAACATGCTTGGGTGGGGTTTTTAACATTGATTAAATGTTTTAGTGATTTGTTTTAGTTTTTTTAATAAAAGAGCCCTTCTCCATACTTGGTCTTAATGTGTTTTTCTTGAGTAAAAATCACTTCCGTTAAGTCAGGTTGCACTTCCTTGGAATATCTGATGTCATAAATTCACTATTTCTCCAATTGTTTATGGACCTTTGGCAGAACTCCAAATTCTAGTGTAGGAAAACCTTTCTTTTTAAAATAAAACACAACAAACCTTTCTATGACTTTTGTGATATAGTAAAGAGAGAACATGTACTGCTCCACTACTCCTTTCCCTTTAAAAAAGTTTGTGTATGTCTTTTCTGTGCTCTACTTTGCAAATAATTCAAACACAAAATCCAGCAAAAATACAAGCTGTTAGAATGCTATATATACGAGGAGTGTGCAGGGGAAAAGTTGCTATTCAGGGCTTGGGTGGAAATGCGTGCTGGTGTTTTGGCTGTTTAGAAAGCTGGTGTTGTGTTTCAGTCACCAGAGGCACAGAGTTCAAGTAGTTTAAGTGCTTTTTCACAGATCTAAAGATACACATGAAAGTTTTGTCCTTGGTTTTTGAAAAGTTGCCATTAGCTAACTTCCCTGCAAATAAATACAGGGGTCGTTGGGCTGTAGAATGTGGCATTTTATACATTCAAAGGCCAGGGGGCTGCTTTGGTTCAACGTGGACTTTCTGACTTGCCACTCTTAGGAGCAGCAGACCACTCAGATAGGAAGTTTGCCGCTCTTCACAACTGGCAGTTTCTGTGAAAGCAGTCTAGTAGAGAAAAGTCTGAAATAAGCATAATTTATGTAGTTGCATAGAAAAGCTTGCTTGTTTGTTTTTGGTTTTTTTTTTTAGTAAATGTGTTACTTAAATAAATACCCTTGGGCAGGACACTCGTGGTGTTACACGCTACATCTCAAATTGTTTTCCTCAGAGTATGAGGACTTTGAATCACAGAGACCTAAAATTCAGTACTAGTGTCTGAGGGCATGAAACAATTTGTTTTGTGGCAATGCTGCTAGTTCTTTCAGTCACTTTCACCTGTGAAAGTTTCAGTGTGTTTTGTTTTGATAGCTAAATCAGATCTGGGGGCAAAGATCACTTTGTGTTAGAAATTTTACTTTTGTTTTTTTTATTAGTTTTAGTAGTAACTACTAAGCAAGCCGTTTTGCTTTGGGTTGGTGAAAAGTGTTTACTTATGGCCCAGAATTAACAGCATGTAACCTTTGGAAAAAAAAAATCACACTTTGGAGAACCTTCAAGGTGAAGGTTACATGTATCTGTGTAATGCCTGAAGCCTCACCTGCTTTGTAAGCAACGTTGACCAATCTGTGTTAGTCTATCAAATTTACATGGGTAAATCTTTTTATCTCAGCCTTTGGTGGAAATAAATTCAGGAATGCGGTTTCATTTACATACATTAGGAGTTGCAGAGGAGGCCCTCATATGCAAATGCTTGTGGGTATGTGCCTGCCAAATAATTGAATTTACATACTGGCTTCAGAAGATTAAAGAAACAAAGAGTAACACTGATGTGGCAAAAAAAGCTTCCTTTGAGAAATGGGATTGGGACAGTTCTACTTCCCCTCTGATAATTTGTTTGTGTGTGTGGGCATTGTTACTTGTGATTTTGGCTTTTTTAGGTAGCCAAAGTGTAATTGCTGCCCTGCTACAGAGTACAGCCTTTCAGAAAACTTGTTGTACACAAATAGAGGATCTGGGCTGTCCTCAGGTACCTTTGCTACTTCACGGCTTTGGCTGTTGGCCAAACCTTTCTCAGATCATTAAAAAGGGAGGAGGGCAGCTCTGAGAATCCGTTTCTTACCTTAGGTGCTCTTGGCTTAAAATTGTGAATTAGTTTAACTTGGGAGTAATTTTGTGTCTTTGGAGCTAGATCTACATCTATAGAAACATTTTTTTCTGTTTACTTTTAGAAGAGCATAAGAATTAGGAATACTATGATTTTTCTCCTGATGCAAAATATACTTAATATAAATTTGCTACTCACAGCTTACTCTTGTTTCTTTCAAAATTGTGAAACTTGCATATATAAGTAGTGTTGCATTAAATTTTTGCTGTGAAACTGAATTATAAAGGGTGCTTTTGTGTTTCTAGAATATCTTGCTTTTATTTGCAGTAGTTACTCTGCTTTTTAGAATAGCTTTGTGAATTCAGCAAAATATCAGCATAAAAATATCTTGAAGTCCATCAGAGATTCTGTTGTCTAATTTCATGCTTGTGTAGCTTAGCTCTATGTGTTGCTCTAATACTGAGCAGTTTTACTTCTCATATTAGGTTGGTAAATGATCTTTAACTGCTTCACAACTGACTGTATAAATACACTCTTTTTCCCCCCTATTTTCCAGAAACTATGTTTGGGAAAGATATGCCCTCTATTGGAATAAAGTCTGTGTTGGGGGTTTCATTATTGTGCCAGTATGTGATGTGCTTTTTCTTCTTTGCATGAGTTTACTTGTAAGAGAGTAAGCAGTGTGAGTTCTAATTTCTTTTTATGAGACGCAAGCGTGTTCTCATTGCTCTCTTTTGAAGTTCACTTTCAGGGACTACTAAAAGTTTAGGTTGAAGAATTTAAACTTCTTTTCACAGTGTTCTTCTGAGATTCTTTCCCCAGATTTCTTGTATCCACAGCAGAAAGCAGAGGCTTTTGTTTGTGCATTATTACGGAACTAATGGACATTTTAAAGTGATGTGTAGTCCGTTAGGAGCTTGCACTGTCTGCTCGCACTTTGGGTCTTTCCTGTCCTCTCCTTGCCCCCAGGCACTGTATATCCACTGGATTAAAAAAAACCCCAGAGCCTATGAGAGCATTGAGAGATGGGTTAGAGGATGTAAGTTTTGAGTTGGCATCAGCTGGCAGCATGTGGGCAAGAGCTTGTGTGGCTGGTAGAGGTAGATAAACAGTTTTGTGGAAGTCATGTGAGTGTCTGTGGTTAGTGTTGTCTGTTAATAGGAATTCGCAAGAATATTGGTGTGCCTTTAGTTTTATGGTGCAGTGTTGTTATGAAGTGTTTGCTAATTCTCAGTGTTTCTTAAAGTCCTTTGTGTACACAGAAGGTATCTTTAACAAAGCAATGAAATATTTTAACAGTAAATGTAAGAATAGCCAGTTGTTATGAAGGCTGTTATGTGGAAGGTGCAATAGCTGGTGTTCTGTACCATTAACCTGACATTTTAAGAGGCTCAGAGTCCTGCTGTCAAGTATTTTTGTGACAGATTTAATGTGGAAGACCTGTGCTTGTATGCAGCTAGAAGCATTAGCTGCAGTTAGAAGATTAAAAATCAGAGTAGGTAGATGGTTTGGAGAATATTGTACAAAGTCTCTAGAAAATAGAATAACTGGTAACATTTTTTAATGCTTCAGGTTCTTACAGGAGCTAACTCTTGAGCAATACCTTTTTAATGTTTTGTAAGTAAGGTGCTTGAGAGATGCATTTTGATATTGTTGCTTCATTTTATTTTCTCACAAGCAGAGGTAACATTTTGAAATGTGCTGTGTTATTCTCAGTTAACAATTTGGTGTTTGTTGAATGTTAATAATAGAAGAAAATGAAGCATCCGTGATTTAAAAAACTACTTACATTTGTGTTGCTACAACTAACAGCCAAAAGCAGTCTTTCTGAGTACTGCAGGAGGATGAGTTTCAGTCTGTGATGTGAGTATTGCTCTTTAGTATTGTGTCCTCCAGACGGCTGCAGATTACCTGTGGTTTGTGTATACAAACTATCAGTACAGACACACCTACAGGGGAGAATCAGGTGAACAAAGGTCAGTGTTTCCGGCAGAAATTTTAAAAGCTAAGTACAAAGTTTATAGAGTACTTTGGTCCTTTTGCCTGTACTTTTTTCCTCTTTATCTACCTTTCAGTACTCACGGGTTTTCTACCTTTTTTTTTTTCTTACAGTGTGTCACTACACTTACTACTCTTGGGTTATTCCTTCTGCTCAGATCCCTCATTATTTCCCTCCCAGCCCCCAAGGAATTTAAGGACCTGTGTGTTAACCATGTGTGAGTCTTAGCTCTGTTTAGTGTCTTGTCTTTTTACACTGCTGGCTCTTGGAGTCGTAGGCCACTGTTCCTTGCAGTGCCTGGGAGGTCCTGTCCTGAGGAGTGTGTTAGAAATAATTGATGCTTTATTTAGTATAATATTCTGTAGAACAGAACCTTTAGAAGAAAGGACTCTGGTGACAGCTGTGGAGGGAAGGAAACCAGTAGTTACAGATGAGGTGAGGACTGGTAAAGGAGTGGACTGCTGTACCAAGGGTTGGGCAGGTGAGGACTGGAGTCACACGGGGAGATGTGGGGGCTGGAGTGGTAGAAACTGTGAGATTGGAGCCCTGCCTTGGGTCCTCTATGTTTTGGTGCTTGTAGCTGGCTAGCAATATTGTTTATTCTCTGCTGGTGTTGGGATGTTGTTTGGGTCTGGGTTTTTGTTGTTCTTTTTTTTCAGTTCCCTTTTTTGACTTAAATAGGTGTTACTGAGGGAGACAAGGCCTTTGGGATTTTCACACCACCACACACATTGTGTATTTCTAACCTGTAGAGCTGAGCATCTTCCTCTTGTTTCAGCTGATACAGAGGAGGACATCTGAATTTACTGTTTGGTTATCTGTGTGCCCTGCTAAGGATACAGTTCAAGACATAAGAAATGTAAGGAAGATTGTCCCAGTCATAACCAGGGACCCTCTAGGCCAAGAAGAGTTAGTGCTTGGTGTACAGACTGCAGTAAAACAGTGAGAGTGCACATATGTGTGTGCAGTCTGTATGGGCACCTGCAATGGCAGCATCAGAATGTGAGCACACACAGTAGAATATAAGTCCTGTTACTAATTAATGGAGATGGACAAGGCAAAATCTCCAATAATGAGTCCAGACTTAGTAGGAAATAAAATCAGAAATGTAGAATCATAGAATGGTTTGGGTTGGAACGGACCTTAGAGATCACCCAGTTCTACTCCCCTGCCCTTTCCACTCTCCCAGGTTACTCCATGCCCTGTTCAACCTGGCCTTGAACACTTCCAGGGATGGGGCATCCACAACTGGCTTTACAACTTTACAATAATGAAGCTTTCCAGCAATCTGAGAGAAGGTTGTAGTGAGGTGAAGGTCAGTCTGTTCCCAAGTACGAAGTAATAGGGTGAGAGGAAACTGCCTCAACTGCACCACGGAAGGTTTAGATTGGATATTAGGAAAAATTTCTTCACCAAAAGTGTTACCTAGCATTGAAACAGGCTGTCCAGGGAAGTTGTGCAGTCCCCATCCCTGGCTGTATTTAAAATATCTGCAGATGTGGCACTCAGGGTCGTGGTTTAGTGTTGGGCTTGGCAGTGCTGGATTAAAGACTGGACTCACTCTCAAGGGTCTTTTCCAGTCTAAATGATTCTATGATTTTATTCTTTCTTATGACAGGTTTAAGTGAAAGTATCATGTGCACCATGACATTAGGGTTCAGCCGTAATACCAGGAGGTGAAGACCACTTGTCTACCTCTGCTGAAGTGTTTTAAGTTATTTACTTGTAGTAATGACTTAAGTGTGAAGAGGTGTGTGTGTCTGGGTGGAGAAGAGCTGTCTTGTTTTCCTTTTCATGGGAGGACTGTATCTGGGAATCTGTGATGAATGCTGACTGGAAAGTGAGTAGTAGTTTCTGAACCCTCTCAAGCGAAGAAAAACATCATTAGTCTGGCACATTGTCAGCAGCAAATGGTACATTAATTTTTGGCACAAAACTTGCTAGCAAAAAAAGAGACTTTCCTTTCTGTTGTTAATAATAGAAATGAGGAGGGACTGATTATCTGTGCTCAGTAGCTGATATTGTTGAGCTTCTTTTTAGTGCCCATGTAAGACAGATACAATGCTTTCGACAAAAGTCCTTTTATATTTTATTAAAAATAGAAAAGCACTTTATAATGTACTGATAATCTGCCTCCAATTACATATCTAACTTTAAATAATTTTATTATGTTTATAAGGTATTACAAGCTATGTGCAAACTATTGCAAAATTTCCAACGTGTTTAAAGATAGAGATACCACTCTTGAGATATGTAGAATACTGTGAGTCTGCATGCTAGGTCAGTTTTACTTCCCCAGCACTTTGGAAGTACTTTTTAATGTCTATTACTAGTGTTAGAAATGTAGGAAAATATTATTTTTTATGAAAAATACTTATTTACTCTTGAATTAGGTGATCTCTAGCCAGTTGAAAATTTTAGTAAGCTCAGAATAATGATCTAACTCTATTTTTACCTAAGTAATAATAACAACAACAACAATATTTTGTTTACTGAATTGTTGCTCTAAGCGTTAGGGCACCATTTTTTAATACTCAAAGTCATTCTGCAGAAGTTCTTAGAGCCCACTAACACAAATACATAACAACTGTTTATTTTCATTCTGCAGTCTGTTTTGACAACTAGTAGCTTCTACTTCCTCTGGGTGCTGTAAATAAATCTGGTGTATGAAGAGTTGCAGTGTTAAGGAAGAGCAGAAAGTACTGCATTAAAAGGAAAGGCTATTTAGTAGAGTTCTTCAATAAAAGCAAATTTTGCAAGAATGTGAGGATGTAACTTAAAAAGTTAGAAGTAATATTACGACCACAATCAAGTCCTTCTGTCCTATTTTCTTGTAATGAGTAGTCAATGAAGATTTGCAGCAGCTCTGTATCCTTTGAAGTTGAGTGCACATATTGGGTGCTGTCCTAATTTCTGTCACTGCAAATACGCTGGATTACAACTCACTTTATATTCAATTTGCTATTCACCACAAAATGACAAAAGTCCTTACCTATTTCTACATTTTAAATAAAACACTTCTCTCTGTGTATTTTTTCCTGTACTCCATTTGGTTTAACTTAAAAGCTTCAACATTAATTTGCTTGGGTGAGAAACACTGTGAGTAAAGTGCTGGCTGGGGATTTGTAATAATTAGATTCTATTTCCAAGTGTGTCACAGGCTGCTGTGAGTTCAGAGGCGTTTGGTTATCATGGTGTGGTTTTTGTTTGTGCATCGGGGATGAGGCAATTTTTCTTTCTTTGGTGTCTTTGCGTGATAAACTTTTCCTGTGTTTATGTTTTTGAACAAATAAAATAGATGTGGTCCTTAGGGACATGGTTTAGTGATGGGCTTGGCAGTGCTGGGGGAATGGCCTTTTCCAACCTTAATGATTTTAAGTTTTTATGCTACTTTAGGATAAATGCAAACACTTAATTGAAAAATATTTCACAGCAGCTCTGGTAGTTGAAATCGATAGCAAATAAGTTTTATGTGCTTTATATTAGGATGGAGAAAAGGTAAGTGTATTTTTAAGTGGCCCCATTTAAAAAGATCCATTTAAGTGACCACATATAATTGTTCCAGCTGGTGCACAGACTTGCTTTGCCTACTGTTGGTGAAAATGCTTTTATTGAAAGAAAATCTCCTTTATTGCGTTTTAAAAAATAAAGGAGAAATTATTCTTTAAAAGTAGGTAGAGGCAGATTGTAGTACAGCAGCTCAAGTATTTTTAAAGCATCATATTATAAGATTAAAAAGTTAGAGTCTTTAGTGTATTCTTGTCATGGGAATAGAAATTTGAATGATTAACCCCTTTCTATTTATAGCTGTTTTCTCTGAGTTACAATTCCTGTTCCAGTTAACTTCTAGGTAAATTCTATGAGAAGGCAGAGCAATTCTTGCCTCAGTCTATTTCTGCCGTTCATCATTTTAGTATCCTCAAGTTACTTCCTTTTTAATGTGAATTTCACAAATCACAGCTGTATTTTCAGATTTATTTGTGATTTGGTAACTTGTCAACTTTTATTGCTTGCAACTACAGGATTCATAGAGGCCTTCAGCATTTGGTGGCTCCTTTTGCCTTCCCATTACTACTTGCCAGTTTTTAAAATACTGTTATATCGCTGCTTAAGCCTGAACTCCTGGGGCTGAATGCTCCTGGGAATGGGAGACGCAGGCTGTGTGTGCTATGCTGATAAAGCCTGAAAGAACCAGACAGTATGTGTAACAATTACTATGAAAGTCTTCCTCCCTCTTGATGCCATAAGTTGTTTTTTCACTGTTGATTTAACTGGGACTTGTTGGCCAGGAAAGCAGCGTGATACCTTTTGGGTGGTTTTTGGCTCCATTTGTGGCGTAAATAAAGGGTTTCTACCTATGTAATGACAATTTTCTTGAAAAAGAGGCAGTGTGGTTAGATCCCTTATATAAGAAGGGTTCTTCAGAAATGGCAGCATTCCTGAAACTTTTATCTCAGGCATCTACATTTTGGTAATTAATAGACCAGTTAACCTGTAGAGGGATTTATTGGGGTTTGGTGGCAAATTAAATGATTTGTTGTTAATTTTCTGTTGTTCTGTGATATACTTTTGTCCTTGCAATTTAGTGATGAGAAGTAAAATAGGATTACAGAGGGGTTTTGTTTTCTTTCTGACTTATCATGGGAGAGAACTTGAAAGGAGTTAAAGCAAGTATTTTTTGCGTTTTTCTTTGGTAAATCACTCTTGTGCTGTCAAGTATGGTGTTGAGAAATTTTTACTGTGGTCAAGCCATCATGATGTGAAAACTGAAAAGCCTTTGCTTTCAGTTGCAGGAACCACTTTTCTGGTTTCTGATTTTATGTCATATTTTAATAATTGCTTCTTAAGTAGAGATGCTGCTGCTCCAGCAGTTCTTCTGTGTGCCCAGGTTTACATCCCTTGTATCCTATTACTGCTGTAGTTTGGAGGTGAAGCAACAGGCTGTGGTGCACAATGTGGTGAAGTCATTGCTGAATGAAAGTCTCTCCAGTGATTGGCTGTGGAAAAATAAAGAGCTCATGTTCCTTCATCAGGGAGAGGGCAGCTTTTAGGTGCTTATTGCCAGAAAGTGGTGTAAACACTGGTCTCATAATTTAGTGACAGCAGGAGGATAAATACATTGTGTCGAATGCATCTGCTGCCTCTCCTGAATCCTTCCACACCTGACCTCTGGAAATGTCAGAGAACGTGTCATTTTCAGCACTTGTCAGGGTCTTCTTCAGTCTTGTGGTTTTGAGATGTTACAAAATATTAAGAGGGTTGTATTTTACTCTTTGCCACTTGCTCTTCATGGTTCATGTCAGCGTCAGGAATTCCTTTGCAATTTGGTGCTATGGAGTACAGAATTACCCTTCATCTGGCTAGAGCAGTGCTATTCACCTACAGTACTAAAGGTAGGAAGTCATCCCGCTGTGTTAGAGAACTGCCAAGCAGATTGCCCCCTTCATGAGGAGGTTTGTTCCCCAGGCACTTCTGTGCCCTGGCCGTGCTGCAGTCACAGTGTCACAGCGTCGCTGCTCTGGGTGTGAATCTCTGCGGCGAAGGCCCGGGGTGATGCTGTGACAGGGCCCTTGGGGCAGGTCACAGCTCCAGCGCGGCTAGGGCTCTGCTCCTGCCCGGAACGAGGAAGGGAATTTCTCACTGCAGTGCTCCTGACGCCACGAAAAGCTTTAACTTCTGTCAGAAATAAGCCTGTAGAACAGGTAGTTGGTTAATGTACTGAAACCTTCTCGTTAATGAAGGAAGCCAGGGAATGCCATACTGTCTAAATTACTGTGCTGAGCATTGCAGCGGATGAAAATAGAAGTTTTTGGCTTGGTAGATTTGTTTTTACCTCAAATGTTCTAAAATTTGAGGTGCTATGTTTAAAAGCAGTGTAAAATCTGTGAATACTCTTCAAATCTGACTTTTGGATTGAAATTCAGATTTGAACTGTTGTTTGATGAAAGGAGGCCTGCCTTTTGCATCTGGGGCTTTTTTGTGGGGGTTTTCTTGGTATTTGGTTTTGTGTTTTGTTTTGCTGTTCTGTTATTTCGGTTTGTTTGTTTTTTTTTTTTTTTTAACCGAGCACTCCTCTGCATCTAGTCTGGGATTAGTTCAAATTTGGAGTTCTTAAATTACATAGAATTATGAATTGTCGTGCTGAAATTATGCTTGATATTTTAAATTTTTTTTCTATGGAGACTATCTGAAAGAGGAAGGGAGTCAGGAGCCAAGAGCAAATTAAAATGCACAGTTTTGTTATCTGAAAGAGCTTAATAGATTTGCTTTAGAGAGTTGGATATAGCTGGAGGTAAACTGCATTTATTAGATGCTTTGAATTTTTCTTTCTTCAGCACAAGAGTTATTCTTGGTGATTACTTCTACTTTCAGATAGTATTTACTGCATACCTGTAGTTAGTGATGGTATACTGTTATTTATCATGTGATAATACTTGGAATCAAGTTGGACTGCAGGAGCATGTCTGAAATTCACTTAGGTAGACACTGCTGTGATGGTTCATAGTCTCTTGCAATCTCTACTTGGGTGTTTATTTTAATTGTAAAGAATGAAGCCTTTCAAGTCATACCTGGAGCAGAGTGGGCAGCAGCTTCACAAAATGGCTCATAATTACTGAAAAATTGTTCAGTCTTTCTTTTTAACTCTGTGTTCTCATTTTTACAAATTCGAATATGAACACAACAAAAAGCAGAATTTGGGAACTAAATAGAAGTAAATTTGCATAGTTTCGCCATATTAGGCATTTAACAGAATGTAAATGGGAAGTGAAACATCAGCACATGAAAGCAGTGAAGAAAATAGACTACACAGAAGAGATCACAAGAAACAGAAATCACAAGGAGTTCTACTAATAACGTTTCAAGTAACTAAGTAATCGCGATAGGATCTTTGCAGAGCCAGGATGAAGACTCACTGTTTTATTTCTCTGTTTAAAGTGCAGGTAAATATTTATTCATTTAGTAACTTTTGGGTGGAACCAGTCGGGGTTTTTCAGTGTTTTGACATCTATGACACATCAGTGAGTAGAAAATGCATCAACAACAGGGGCCATGTTCAGGTGTTTCTGAGTTCTGAGGAAATGCTTAGTGAGTGAGACTTATGCACCCTGAGGCTTTCAGAGTTTAAGGCAATAGAGAGGAATCTTGAAGAAGAATTTCATAAACTTCAGAATGCCTGAAAATGGCTCATTAAATGAACATAAGATTTCTTTATTAAAAATGATGGTGTGGGGGTAATTTTGTTCTATAACAAGTCCTTGTGTTCTGCATTATGTCCAGTCAATTGCAGATTCAGAAGCAGAGTTCAAAACAAAAGTAAGGGACATAATTGTGTTGTGACAGAGGACCAAAGAACCTGACATCTCACAGGTGTAGGAATTGCTGTGCTGCTGACAATTAATGCCCTTCCCCTTGCCCCCAAGGGTTCTGTTCTCAAATACTGCTTTAGATGTAATGAGAATCCACGCAGAATCAGATATTTTATTATTGCTTGCCACCTGTTTGAGGTTTTGGAAAGCTGAATTTTGGTGGCAGGACTGCTGAGGGTGTGCAGGGATTGCAGACTGGCTGGTTGGGGGGTTCATTGACTCCTGCGGACATCTTTGTAGATGTCACAAGGGCTTGTGCAGGGTGGTGGATTTGTTTGCACCTGGGGAAACTGCTGCTCAGTGGTTAGGTTAGCTCAGCTCAAGCCTGTGAGCTTCACACTCTGAGTGTGTACGTGTGCTTGCACATGTAGGGAAGGATTTCTTGGAAGAGGAGCACTGCTCTGTGACCATGGCTTCCAGATCTGCACTGCTGTGAGCCACATGTAGTGAACCAGATTTAGAAAAGCTGCAGCACTGGCCTGGAGGTGAAAGTGATCTGTGGGCCCTGGGGAGGAGTTACGTCTTCACATGGATGAGTCTGTTCAGTCTAAACTATTCATTTCTTTGTCACCAGCTTTGGAGCTACTGAACCAGCTGGGTAATCACTTGTGCCCTGTGTTGGATCGGAACTGGAAATGAGCTGGAAAGTGTTGCTCACTTGACTCTGTGTTTATGAAGCAATATAAAGCAAATCTAAGCACTTGTTTGTGAGTCATCTGAAAGCATAAAAGCACTGCTGTTTTTATAAAATGGTCACATGCAGCCTACAACTTCGTGCTTTTTGAACTGTAGAGTACCCTCAGATACAGTACACCCTCCAGCCCAGAACCTCCCCTAGGATGTTTTCTTATTCTGCAGTCGTCATTAGAAGTTATCAGCACTGGCAGCCAGCCCTCTCTAATGCTGAGGGCATTTGCAGGGTCTCCCACTAGCAGAGACTTTGCCAGTCTTGATCTCAGCACACTGCTCTCAGATCAGAGCATGGCTGGCTGCCTGGCAGAGTGTGAGAAGAAAATTTGCTGTCTACTAGTCTTTTTTGGTAAGCTTCATTAACAGTGATGGGTTCCCCTTCTGCTTTGCCTGGAGGCATTTCTTTTGAAGGTGGCAGAGCAGGAAGAAACCACTTGAATCATTCTGGGAAAATAAAAAGAAATTGGTTTGTTTAGATTTGTGTTTGTTGATCTTAAATTGTACAGGTGATTCCTTGCCATCTGGAACTAGCTGTTCGTTTCTCCTTTAGTTGAACATCCTTCATTTTCCAGTCCCAGTAAGAGCCCACGGCTTTTTTGCTCTTAAGTTTAACTTTATTGTAAGGACAAAAGATTGTCATTTGCCTCAACTTCAATCATACTGAATTCTAAGATACAATTAGTCGGAGGGTAACTGGGTTACTTAACCTTGAGCACCATCAGGCAGGACATATCACTGTGAAAGAGGGGCACACCCCACTCCCAGATACATTCAAATGTCAGTAACTGACACCCTGTCATAAATCAATGTATTCGAAATAAAGAGTTGGTGAAAACTTGCAAGATCTTTTTGGTATTGTCTTGCAGTTCTAAACGGGAAGAAACTCAGCAGCATGTGTAACCAAGTAAAACCATGATTTATTGTAAAGTGTATTAGTATGTGCTTGTGTGAGTATAAATGTGTTTTAACAAAGCCTGGTGGGCACTGAAGGGGATTTCAGAGAGGTGAGCCCTGACTTAGTGAGGCAGCTTTCTGGGAAGACTGACCAGGGCTTCCTTACAGGGTGATTCATTGTAGTGGAATACAGAGTTCCTGCCCTCACTCACCCACTAGATAAATTTATTTATGGTATTGAGTTCTTCCTCATGAAGATATGACTGAATTTAGCTTCGAATCATATTTTTAAGTGTTATCTGCTTGACTTAAAGAATAATATTGGCCTGTATTTTTAGTTATTCAAGAAAATGCTTAGTGGTCAGTCCTCAGGAGTAAGAAAGGCTGTAAACTGACTTGTGGTGCTGACATAGATCTCTTTTTTGAACTCATTTGACTTAGAGATTGGTGTTCTGCAATTTCTGTCTCTGCCTTTTTTTTTTCTTTGTTTCTGTGGCTATTCTTGTGTGATGAGAACTATGCCTGTTTTGGTTTGGCTAAAAGATTTTGTACAAGATAGGTGGGTTTCACATTTCAGAGAAGTCTAAGGCTTTTTTTTAAAGGATGTTACTGGTTTTTGGCCAACCAGCAACACCTGAGAAAGTAGAACACAAAAAAGAATGCTGCCCTGTGTGTAACAGTGTGTTGTCCATTGTCAATAAGGTATTTTGTCTCTTGACATTACTCCAGAAATAAGTGCCACCTTGAAACGGTGGACTCTGGTCTGTGCTACTGAAGAGACCATGGGCACTGCACAGTTAGGATGGTGCTTATGTAGAGTTCTGCTGCTTGGATCAGTTTGCACACAACACTATGTAATATTTAAGAAAGACTTCTTTCAGTTCCAGACTTTAACCTGCATTTTCAACATGTGCATTCAGGTACGCAGTGTATGGAAGCTGGAAGTTGCTGTCCTTTAGGCAGGTGTGCACTGCTGCAGATTTCTTTTTTTCTCAGTGTTTTAATTCCTGGACGTGGGTTGTAATGGCTTAGTTATTGATGGTGAATGTCCTTGAAGAATTTTATGCCTATTGTTGTTGAAACATAAGACTTGGAAAGACTGAGTTGCTTAACATTTTTCAGTATTTTTTAATTTGAAGATGTTTGGTGTATTTACTGATGGTTCATCTCCTTTTTTTGTCTCAGACTTGGTGAAATGGTGAGTTTCTTCATTGCTGCAGCAGCTAATTTAGTGTGATATTCACTTGCCAAATCTTCAGTGCTACTGAGAGCATGCAATGCTCAAGACAGCTTTGAGGTAGCCAAAGCTGTGAACCAAAAGCTATAAAATACTGCAGCTGTGTGCTTCTCTGCCTATTGCTGTCCTAAACATCTGCTAGTGCTCTCCTGATGTGTTCCTCAGCACATTCTTCTTGACTAAGAGATGTATTTACAGAGAGGAAGATACCCAAACAACTGCTATATCCTGTCATTCAACCCATTCAGAGTTCCTTATCCTGAAGTAAACCTGGAGCATCCTCTCCAACAAGAGGATTTTTGTGTACTCTGGAAGAATTCACAGAGCAGCCTGTCTGATGAGTCTAGAACTTGTTACAGAGCAGAGGACCATAGGGCCACATAGCCCAGTAATTTCTCTGTGGCATCTTACATTGCTTATGAATGACTTTTTTTTCTATTTTACCTTCACTCTGTGTTTGTAAGCAGTCTCTTTTCTCAGCTTAGAATTGTTTCTCTTTAACATCAGATGCCTCACAGGAGTGTTAGGCAAAAGTTTCTTGTAGAACTTCCCCTTTTCTTTCTTTGTGCTACATTTTTTTTGGTCATACATTCATAAGTGTATGTGTGGACATAGGGAAGTATAGAGGATAGGTGGAGAACCATAAAATGTTTTACTATATTGTCACAGGCATTTTGATAGCCATCACACAATTTTGTGATTCCTGAATTGTCTCATAACATTTTTAATGTTTTAGAGAAAACAAGTTACGATTTACATAAAATCAGTATCTCTGTAATAAGGGTGTAATTAAAGGATTCACAAAAATTTCTATTTTGCCAAATGCAAGTTCTCATGCAGAAGTTACAAGCTGGAATGGAATGGGATTTCTGTTAGGTCCCTGGTGGGTACAGTCAGGAGAAGTGATGTGGGTGTGGGTCCAAGGTGGTTTGGTGGTGTGTTTTTGGCTGAGCTCACAGCCAGCAGACCCATAAAGGAGGCCCTGTTGGTAATGTCCAGACGACACTTCTGTTTCTTCCATGTTCCCCAGGGAGATGCAGTGGGAAAAAGAAAGATATGTCTTCATTAGAGAGTGCAGTTTGCATTACCTCTTGAGGCAGTTGCTTCAAGTCCTTCTGATCCTTATGCTGTTCCCAGAGATGACACTGGAATGTTTCTTAGGTCGGAGTCCTCGCTGGCTGCTCATGGTATTTGGAAGGCCAGCAGAGTTTGTGCTTTGTCTGTTAGGTGATACAGTCACCAGCCTTTGGAAAATTCTCCACTCATGGTGTGAAGGTGGAGGGTGTCCCAGGATGAAGGACTGCCCTTGGTGTGAGCTGCAGCCCATTGATACCACCTGTGTTAACCCCTGCTGTGCTGGTCTGAGCACCAGGAAAGGTTGGTTAGCGTGTGAAATAAAGCTGCATACCATCATCTTCTAATGAAGGGTTGTTTCTCATGCTTGAATATGGTAGTGGGCAGTTTGTATCCATTAGAAGTGGCTTACGGTGTGGAGGGTTTGCCGATCGCCCCCAGTTAGGTGTAAAGGACCAGCAGGAAGCCTGTTGTCAATGCTGTGTCTGCACTGCAGTGGAGATAAAAACTGCTGTGAAAACAGGGAAAACAGGACAGGGAGCTGTAGGGAGGCGAGAGCTCGGGGTGAGCACAGGAACTGGGACAGGAGCTGTTCACAATGCACTGGTTTGCTAAAGGTGTACAATTCACAGACCCAAGATAATTTCTGGGCTCCCGGCCTCATTTGCCATCACGTGTCTAGTTAGCCAGAGACCCCGAGAAGGTTGGGATGTCCAGTTTTCAGTCAAGTAGCATCCTGCTCCTGCCATGGGGCATGGTACTTCAGTCACACACTGTGTCCCTGTTGGAGGGGCCGCAGGCCATGCAAGATTGCTTCCTCGCTGGAAGTTCTGCAAGTCATGCCTGTTAGCTGCAGTATGATGCATTTCACACCCCCTCCCAAGCTCCTGCCTGCTGGCCAGTAGCTTTTGATTCTGATTTTTCTGTTTCCACAAGCATAAATATTGACATGGCTGTAAAACGTGAATTCCGGGCTGGTGGTTCAGTGTTTGTTCTGAGAGATTCACACTGTTGCTTTGTCCTTGCAATTTTTAAATCATACAATACTGCCTTCATTTTCTCTAGTCTTTCTTTTTGCCTGTTGCCTGCTGTAGGCTCCTAGACATTTATTATGAGAAGTTTTTGGACAAGATGCTTCTGTAAATAAATACCTCAACTCTGTGTGTGAATTGGCTTCTTTCACACCAGGTGAAAACCCATTTTGGGATAACACTTTTATGCACCATAAGGTTGTTTTCTAAAGGTTGTGTATGGAAGAGTAACTTAATTTTTTTTTTCAGACTTAAGCAGGTGGGGCAGCAACAACTTATCCCTCACAGCCCCTGGAGAATCTTAAATTGCCTCAGAGGGCTCTACATGCCAGTTCCTAGAGAAATTTTGCTCTGTGTGGCACAGGGGCAATGACAGCCCTCCCTCCTGGTCATTGCACTGTGTTGAGTTCTAACCAACACAGTGGGACTTCCTTGGTGTGGTTTAGAAAAATAATTGTTTATGGGAAGAGAGGTGTAGTTACATGTCTTGTGCTTTGTGGCTTGGCCTACAAACCTGTAGATAATATCAGTGCAACCTGATAGCACTGCCTTGTGCTCAAGGGGGGTTTTAGCAGTTTTTGTTTATTTCTCTTTATTGAGAGCCTGAGTTGCAAGGCACAGCTCATGAAGGTGCTGTCTTGGCTCTGTGGGGATGTTTTGCCCTGTACATCTGCAGGGCGTTTGTTGTTCAGAGGAGACCTACGGAACCTTTCTTGGGCCAGTTCACCAATTGAAATATGAATAGGAAGGTGGGATCGCTTTGTGTCATCAACTCAGATTCTCCTTAGTGGAATTACAGATGGCACTACACTCTTACAAAAACCTAAAAAGGCAAGCAAACAAACAAACTCCCCCAAAAAACCCTCACTGAAATCAGCTCACAGCCCAAGCTAAAAGGGAAAATGTGGTTAAGATAGAGTTGCCTTCATTATCTCCCTTTTTTGTCTTTAACTGCTTGGGATATCTCCTGGTGTGATCCAAATTGAGTGTGCAAAAATCTGAAAATATTTGTTGCAGCTAAAAATGTTTTTGACTAATTCATGATTATAATGCTTGTTTTATTAGGATAAATAACATAGTCTAATTATTACTTCCTTTCCTTTTTCCTTTCTGGTAGCAGAGCCCTTGTGGATTTGACATTCATTTAATTGTTAGATTGTGTAATGTGAATGTGCTGCTGTAGTATTTGAAGGCAATAAAAATAGTGTGAATTATTAGGTATTTCTGCACAAAAAGTTGCTGGAGCTTTTGAACCAAATATAAATTGCTGCCTTTCATTTGGCCAGTTACATTATGTTGGTTTTGCTTTTTTAGGTCACATGGTCACACTGAGGTCACCTTGTGGAATCTTCTGAAAAAACAAGAGTAATAGTAAGAAAATGTTTAATAAACGTATCTTCGCTACACAGTCAGACTGAAACAGGACAGGGTCATTGGAGTAAGTATTACAGGGTTGGGGGCTTTTTGGTCATTTTTTAATCTTTTGCTTGTAAAGTCAGCATGGTTATTATGTTAATATTGTATTTAACTCTGTTATAATAAAAAATAAATTAGTGACTCTGTACTCATTTCAGTTGATCGGTTGGTAATGCCCTCAGGGATTCTTACTGAAGCACTTTCCATCTTGGAAGCAGTTGTATCTTGTGAAATTTAGGTGGGCTTCAGATTTTTCTCTTAGCCATTGTGTATTCTGGCTATGGTTTTGAGCAGGGAGTGGTCTGGTGTAGATTAATTACATATAAGCCCCTGTTTGTTGGCAAAAGTTAAAGCTCTGTTTGTATCTTCTAGGGAATTAAAAAATGCACTTTTTTTTTTCTTTTTTTTTTTTTGTCTGTAACCCTCCAGTCCTGGAACTTTGTGTCACTTTGAATTTTTGTTGTCACTATTATAGTATTTGTGGTGTATATCAGTTCCATCATCCATCAACTTGTGTAAGTCTTCAATTTATGGATCTCAGATACATCTTTTCTTCACTGTTTCTAGTTCACTTCTAGCTTTTGAGGGCTGACAAGTGTGTCTCATTTCTTAAAATAAGCCTCCCTACCTAATGCAGGGACTGTGAATTGCACCTTTTGCTACTAGATATGTAAATATTTATGTACTGATATAGTACAATTTATAATTTCTCTCTACTTTGTGTGCTTGAGATGAGAAATGCAATAATTTTTCTGCCACTTTGCATTGGACTGTAAGATATTTAAACATATTTTTGTAGAGGTTAGAAACTGGGAAAAAACTGCATCTGTCTGATGCAGATTTTACTCATACTGTGTGATTACATGAATGTAATCCTGCAGGAGTCGTTGGAAATACTCTTGAGTGCATAGTTGGGAATGTAAAATATCTGGCCATTAGAACTGAAAGACGGTGAAAAATGATTTTAGTTTAGAAGTGTACTTCAGCATATTGCTTTATTACCAAGAGGAAATGACTCCTCTTAGCTTCTTCTTTAAACACAGATGTGTATGTGGTGTCATAATCTGGGTAGAAAAAAGTCTATGAAACCTAGTCAGACAAGATAAACTTGTCATAATTGGTATTTTTAACGAAGTGTTTTTAACTGGCAGAATAACACATTTGGACTGATTGATTTCCTGCCTTAAAAAAAAATTTTTTTTCAATTAAATGTGGATTTAAAGAAGTTGAAGTGTGCTAGTTCCCATTCTCTAAGTACTTGAAACAAATGCTACAATTTTTAGTCAGCACATTTAAATTTGCATCAGTTCCTGAACTAGGCCATATGTCAAGTGGCTGGTAAATACTCTTGTGAAATGTTCTTATAGCACTTGATTCCTGAATTCTGACTTCTGAAGTTTTCAGGAATTGTGTTGTATGGAGTTATTTGTCTTTTGCTGACTTACTAGACTACACAGTAGAAATACAGGCACCTCTCCAAAATGTCCAAAACCAAACAAACCTACTGTGTGCTGCCTACACATTTAGTTTGACAAGTTAGTTCTTGACTCTGGTAATCAAGTTATCAAAACAGATAGGTAGACAATAAAGTTGAAACTGAACTCCCCAAATAAATGAAATGAATAATGTCCCGTGGAGACAGCTTTGGTAATTTTAAATTATTGTATTCAGGCTTACGCCAGGCACAAAACTTGCTCAGGTGTTCAGTAGCCAATAAACTTGTTACAAGCTAAAATTGATTCTAATTTTTCCTTTTTGGGAAAATGTTTTGGAACCCTTTTTTTAAAAATTTTGAGTCAGACATTTGTGTGTGCTTGTGTGTATTTCAATCATCACGAAGTATTTTGCAATTGGAATTCTTAATTAAAGTGCTAAAAACATTAAAATAAAGTCTGTGTAGCATCTCCATTCACAGTTAAAAAGCCAGGTGGAGTTCTCATGAAGTCTTAGAAGCAGATGCCGAATCCCGCAGCTGGGGAGGAGTAACCCCAGGACCAGTCAGGCTCAGGACTGTCTCCTGAAGGCAGCTGCTAAAAGCTCCAAGTGTAGCTGTGTTTCTGGGATACTGTGGAGCCTCCACCTGTGGAGACTTTCAAAATTACATGTGCAAACTCCTAAGCAACTTGCTTTAGCTTCAGTGTTGGAGGTAGTCTTGGGACCAGCTGACACCCAGAGGTCTCTTTCAACCTAAGTAGTCTGAGATTCCTAGATAATTTTAAATACTTTTGGTCCTTACGATGAATGGCCAGGACTACTTTTGGCTTTATTACCATTAACTTCATGACAAAAGTGTGGGATTTTTTTAGGATTATGCTTTTTTACCAAATGGCATTGTATTTCAAGTTGTCTTTATAAATAAGTTTAATGAGAAAGCTGCATAAAATACATCTAAATATTTGCATTACAGTTGAATTGTTGCATTGCCTTCCATGCTTGGTCAGCATTGAACAGTCCTTTTCAATGCTTGGTCAGCATTGAACAGTCCTTTTCATATAACAAATGTCTGTGAGCAGCCTCCTCTGAATCTGTGCAGTGAAGGACATTGAAGCTGTTGTTGGAAGAAAAATAGCTGCAAAAATCCAGACCCAATCAGGAAGAATATCTAGCCTGATGAAGCATGTAAGATGGATTTTCCCGCCCCCCCCCCCCCCATTAAAGAATATCTTTCTACCTTGTAGAATCCATGGCCTCTCTGTATGAGACTTAAGCACAGTCTGCTTATGTGATGTCTGTGTGCCCTCCTTGTAGGTGAAAATTTTGCTCCTCATTAATTTTCCACTGATTATAAATATTTCACTGTTTTACCTCTCTTTCTAGATGCATACACTCTATCTGCTAGAGAATAATTCTTTTTCCTAGAGGTTTTGATCAAAATACCCGAAATAATTGAAAAGTGAATCTGTTAGTCCTTGTGGTATCTATGTATAGGAAAACCTCAATTTCTGGTTTTAAGGGTTTTATTGGAATGTCATCTAGCTCATAATTTAGAGAAGTAACATTTCAATAGCTGAAAGAAACCATTGGCTGATGAGATTTGATGGTCTAGGTCCATTTGTACAATTCCAAAGAAAAGGAAATGTTAACCATTTATGTATTTAATGTATATTTATAGTGGAATGTTTCCTTTGCATTTATAGGGGAACAAGATACTACTCTTGAGTGGTAGAACAGGCAAGGAAATACCAGAGAGCAGAACTAATACTGGTTTATTGTTTCCTGGTTTTGTTGTCAGACTGTTAAAAAGTCTGATACAATTGTTTAGCAATGGGGTGACAGGGACCCTACAGTTTACTTAGTGCAATAAATCAAAAAAAGCACAACTCCAGATTATTAATGCATCTTTTCAGATTCATGGCAGAGATATTACATACTAGTTCCAGTAATAGCTTGGGCTGTTAAAAAGCCAGGCCTTTAGGCTGTACTTCTGCTCATTTTTTGAAATGATCTTAAGAGCTGTCAAGTGGCCAGCCAGCCCTGAGGCTGGGGGAAATTGTCACTCTGCCACTCCTCTTGCTTCTCTCTGCACCTTCACTTTGCTGGCCCAAGCAGTTTGTAGGAAACTGCCTGACCCACCTGTGTTAAAATGACCTCTTTGTTCTGGGTTATGGTTCAGCTCTTCCTCCTCCTCTCCCATTCAGTCGGACTGTCCAGTCATCCTCCTTCCCTCGTGCCACCTCCATTCACCCTCTTTGTTAAGCTTGGTTTCGTTTGTTTGTTAAAAAAGCCCATGTGAGTATCCCATCATTTAAGTGTTTAGTCTATTATTAGACCTCAACACACCCTAACATTTCATGCTAACCTTCCTGTAGTACATAAAGTATCTGCAGTGATCTGCAGTGTCAAAAGTGAGTGATCTGGGTTGTGAACTCACCAGCTCTAATCTTTTCCCAAACCTTTAGTCTCACCTTTCTGTCCTGAAGCATGCTGTACAGAATGCGTTGCTCCTCGTGTCAGGGGAGCTACTGTGCCTGCTGCTACTGAAAATTTTCCAAAATATCTAAGAGAGCTGTTTAGAAATGATTCTGAAGGTAAATCCACCAGATGTTTTCTCACAGCCCAGTTGATACAGAATACTGAATCACTTGCCTGGGCTTTTTATTTCATTTGAGCTTTTCTCCTCCTTGTCCCCCTGACTCTGTAGGTCAAGGCGTCAAATGAACTGTTACTCATATGACAGTACTTTTCTAAACTGGTGTCTTCTTCCATTTCTTTATATTCCTTCCCATCTCCACCATGCAGAACTGCATTCCAGTGAGCCAAAGAGAATGTTTTCTTATAGTGTTCCCAGCTCCAGTGTGATCCAGGGATTGGATGCTTCTAAAGACAATTTCAGACAGTAGCATTTAAATGTGAAAGGAGTTTTTCTGCTCCCTGCAACTCATGTTAATTGCACAATACAAAAGGATGACCTGAAACTCCTTATTTACTTTTATATGTATTTAAATATATCTATACTGTGATTTCAAGGTAGATCAGAGGATAGTTGTGAATTAGCTGCAAGAAGCTGTTATGTTACTCTTGTGTTTTGTGTTCATTATGAATTATATGCTGCCTGTGAATTGTCAGAAGTCTATCAGAAGTCTGGGAGTTTTAAGTTTTATTTACTTGTTAAGTTCATCATGAATATTCTTACAAGGGAGCAGAAAATGTGTTTATTTGCCCAAGTATACAGGAAGAGGAAATAAGATTTTCCTTTTATCCTCATTATTCAAGCCAGGTCTGATAAGTCTTCTGAGTCTGGAATACCATTTTAATAGTGATGTTTTCTACATGTAGACTTGTTTTCCAGGAAGAAAATTCTGAAGACAATAATCTCATTGGCAGCTAGCTTTAAAACTACACTTTCATTGAATCATAGAATAAAATTTCCATAAGAAGAGGTGACTAGAAGTAATCTAATCTAACCATCTGTTCAAATGAAGTTACTTAGAATTAAATTAAATTTTAATTTGAAAACAGTTAACACATCTGCATTTTTTTCATATATCTAAATCCTCTGAAAGTCAATTGCAAATTCAGGTGCTCAGCATTGCTTGAAAACTGGGCCACTTTCATTTAGAGGCATTAATGTCCAAGTAGAAACTACATTCATTGTGGTCTCAAAATCCTGACTTCAGTTTTTACAACTTAATGCATAATGGTATGGGTACACCAGAGAAATAAAGCTACAGGAGATGAACAGGCAAAATAATCAGGAATCCGGGATAAAATACCCTAATGAAAGTCTTTTGGTTTTTGGGAAAATTAGTTGTTTTTCATGAGGAGAATGAACAAATCTAGACTTGATAGCTGAGAGACCACTCTTGGTACCAGTATGAGCACTGAGAGGGAATGAGGCCTTTGAAAAAGGCCTTTCATGTTTTCTATACATAGATATTTTTAGAAAACTAAATGGTGATATTTTTATTCTGATTTCTAGAGGAACCCTGACTAAATGGACACTTAATTTTCCATTCCATAGGGCCAGCTCATGTGGCAGTTTAACTAAACTGCTGGAAAATATTTATAGTACCACATGATCTTTAAAAATAACTTTCTAGGCTACTTTGTAGATGTCTTGAATTCTTGAAATCTTTGCTATTGTAGATAGATAACCATAGCATTCATGGAGTGGAGAGATCTCAGCTTTGCTGATTTAGGTATTTGTATTTATTATCAGGTTGATTGTATTTTACTTTTAGATTTGTAAGCAATTTAGATGGAAATTCACCTATGCAGCTGTAGAAGGCCAGAACCTTAAGTGGGTTCACTCCTGTAGGGCTAAATAAGAGTTCCCGTGGCTTGGTCTGCAGTGGCACATGGACTAGACTTGAGTTGTCAGTGCCTTGGATGCCAGCTTAAAGAGAGGGTCCCTGTTGGTGCTGTGTGACCTGGGATGGCTGACAAACAGAAAATACAGTTTTTAGTAGCTCATGCATTGCTTGGTGATTGCTCATGACAAGCAAAGCCTTCGATGCAATTCCTCGTTAATCCTAATGTCACCCCAGTGCCTGCTGCGGGAGGGCGAGGGCTGTGTTCTCACCGCACCCTCCTCCAGATACGGTGCCTGCTGGTCACAGGGTGAGGCCGCTCCCTGGGCTGAGGGAAAGCCGGTGATGTTTGTTCGTGTTGTTTTCCCATTGTGTGGCTGCGGCGGGGATGGGAGGGGACAGCCAGGAAGGGGAAAAGCTCAGCAGCGCTGCTCCGGCTGTGGGCTGCCCTCGGGGCGAGGGTGGGGTGGAAGCGGCGCGATGAGGTGAAGCAGGAGCGCTGCGGGGACGGGGTGCCCCTGCGGGCCGGGGAGTCCCGGGCAGCGCTCGGACACTGCGCCGTGCCTGGGCTGCCCCACGGCGCCCGGGAGTTCACTTCGGACTTAGGAATAGGAGAGGATGTAGTTCTACAGAGCCGCGAACTGGCCCTGATCTAATGCATGCATTTGGCATCTTCAGAAGGAATAAGAATTCTTTCAGTTGGTTTTTCTTTTTTTTCCCCAAAGACTTTCTAAGTTTCACAGGACATAAATCTTCCTGCATATTCTGACTCCTTTTCCATGTTTCTGCTAGGCTTTTTTTTCCCTTGTTTGTTCTCAAATATCTCATTTATAGCTTGCTCATCTTTTTGTAGTACTGGATGTTTACGTAGTTAGAAAAACGATTACAATGATTACTTTGTGTAAGTGCTTAGTGTTTCTCCTCCTTAGACTACGTGATATGCTGTTGCTGTTTCCTAGAAAATTACTGTGGTCAGATTGTCATCTAGTCTGTTCTGGACAGTAAGATACTGTTTGAACACTGTTCTTGTGTGTCTGGATGGGTTGGCCCTTTTCACTACTGCAAGACTTTTTTTTTTTTAGCCCCTTGACTGCCACATGACAGCAGGCGGTAGATAAAGGGCTGTATTGATCACAGTGATGATCATCTTGAATGTGGTGCTCAACAGTTGCAACAACTTATTAGATAAAGCAAAAATCTGGATAGGCAGGGTGCTCTTGGTTTTTGAATATCCAAAACAAGCTAGCTTCTGATATTTGTCCTTTATGTAAATATTCATGTTTGTGGTGAAATGAAAAGTAAATCCAGCTTTATATTTAGCCTGAAGAGCTGTAGATACTTACATGCCCTTAAAACGCACCTGTGTTTGGACGAGGTGGTGTAAAAGAAACTTACTTCTTAAGGAAAATTACTTATTAATAAACAAGTGATTCTCCCCCACAACTTTTTGCCGTGTGTTTGGGATGATAGCATACTGATTTCATCCTGAGAGAACTCTGACCACATTTCAGGGGTGGGTGACATCATTTCAGATGTATGATATCTCTTCTAAAGACTTGTCTGAAGATGAGATTTTCTTGGTGCTCAGGAGAATAAATGCTATGAGAGATAACAGGACATCAAAATTTTCCTCTAACACTGTGTTGTATATGTGTTTATAACTACCAGCTTCTTTGCAGCTACTTTTGCTTGTGTTTTATTAGTATGCTTTTGGATTATGCTTCAGGATAATAGATTGAATGTTCCATTGGATTTTATATTGATGTTATTTTCATAACAGAAAAACAGTCCTCAAAGGATGAGTGATAGGGGATTTGTGGTGAGTTCACAAGTAAAGGACTTAATGACAGAGTATGAGTTTTCATAATTGCTGCATTCTTCAAAAAGTTGGTTTTAGAAGAACTTATCTGACTCAGATTAATGTTGAGTGTTGATCACAATCCAAGTGGATTTGGTACTTTTTAATGTCTAAGTCTTTTGCTGATGTGATAAATTATTTTCAAAGGAATGATCATTGCATTGTTACTCCATGTCTAATTTTTGCCGTGCCTCCAGACAGGCTCTCTCTGAGCATGTTCTTGGGCAGCTCTTAATTTCAGGATAACCTTATAAACTCTCTCCTGTGCTTCTTTGTCCTGTGCTGTTTTATGTCAGATATTTGCACCTCCTGGATTTAATTCCTTTACATGTGCAAGTTACTACTTGTTACTACTACAATTACTACTACTCGACACAGGTAAAATTGCTTTCACCAACTCATGCAGCAGTGGTGTGAAGCCTTTGCAGCTGGGTGGTCCTGGGCTCTCCGTGGCGTCCTGAAGTAGTTGCAATGGAATGGAGCTTGGCACAAGATAGTCTTGCCTCCCTTCTCAGGAAAAGGGGTGGGTGATTTAGTAAGAGAACACAGCCCCAGCTTGTAACCACAGCTTCTGACACCCTTCTGATCCTTTAGTCTAAAAAAGTAGGTCTTGTAACTCTTGGGGAAGTTCTGAATGCCTGGGTTTTATTAATTGGAACTGTGCAATGTTCCAGTGGTTCTGCTGGTGGCTGACACTTGCTGAAAGTGTTGCCTACTTTTTTTTTTTTCCAGACTAATTTTATACCTCCTCCGTATAGTCCAGGAGTCCTGATTCTAGTTCTGTGTTTTGGTTGGGGCGAAAAATTGAGTGTAATTCACATAAGTAAACCTGTAGTTTACTTTTGACTGTCATCTTTCCTTAAACTGTTCTGGAAATCAAGGAAGAAGCAGCCTGCTTCTACTAGCCCTTTTTTGTTTTGTTTGTTCTTTCCTTTTTTCCTTTCCCAGTGATCTCATTGGTCAAACGATGAGATATACTTCTGTTGGGAGGTGGGGAGAAAGCTACAGGGTGTCCTGGCTTCTGGAATAAGGCTGTTAGCACTAGAGCAAATTCTTCTATCTGCCTAGAGGTGGCAAGTCCTTTAAAAAACGAAACAGCAACACCCAATTGAGAAATCTTGTTCTAGGACTTCTTCTTTGTGTACATTAAATAAGTAATTACCAAGATGAGTGTTAAATTTTCTTCTTCTTGCTCTACTTGTCTGTGTTCCATTTCTTTCCATTAGTATAAGCAGCTCTTTCAGACCTGCAGGTATATTAAAATACAAATTGAGCAGTTTTAAGATTGAGAGAGTGTATGTGCACACACATAAATATATTAATCTGAAATTTGTATGTTGAAGTTTAGAGAAAATTTACACTTTACATGGGAAGGTTTGAATGCTGTCTATCAAGACTCCCTGTGACTTAGAAAAGCATTTTGTATTGGGCTTTGCTGCTGTGAAATTCAAAGTCATTGATTAGACACTGGAGTAGCCAAGGTTAAGTGCTGTTTTAATTACTTCCTTCTTTTGTATGTGAAGTTGTTGTTACTGTGACAGTAGGCAAGAATAGCTATGAGGTTAACAGCCTGAAATAGCTTTTTATTATTATTATTTTAATTGTTGGGGGTTTTTTCCTTTAGCTGGAAGTTGTTTAAAGTGTCTCTGGTGTTGTTGCTCCCAATCCAGATGGCTTTCTGCCTTTGTTTCAGTTCCTAGATGTGATATTGTTAGTTAGTCACTGGTGCCACCACACATGTCACAGTTGGGGCATGACTCCCCCTCAGAGCTGCTGTGGGCTGGCAGTCCTGTGTTTCTCAGGATAAATTTTGGTTCTCGCTTGGTCCCCATGATGTCAGCTCTTGGGGCAGAAACAGGGTGCTGGCTGCGAAGCACACTGACCTGCTTCCTTGAGGAAGGAAATCTTAAGTAAGTGCCTGAAAGCAAGAATAGCTCCCCAGCATGCTCAGATTAGTGTGATGGCTGCTCTTCCCTTTTTAATTGGAAATGCAAATGGACTTTTAAAAGATTCTGGTGTCTGAGTTGGAAGTCTGTAATTATAAACAAGTATCTTACAAGAACTTTATAACTCTGTGTTGTGGTGTCTGGGCTCCAGGATATTGAGCAGCATTTTTAAGTCTCGCTTCTTTGAACTTTTCACACTCTTTTTGATGCACTAAAGTGGTTTCAACAATTCCAGCTGTGAAAAACATCTGAAAGAGGATGAAAATAGAAAATATCTTATTCTGAATTAAAACAGGAATGAATTATAACCAAAATAACTACATGGAACAGATTTCCTTGCTGCTGTACCTGTCCATGTAATGCTTTGAAATGACAATATCTCTTTATTTTACCCTGATGACCCCAGAAAAGAGCTGAAAATATACTGTGTATGCCTGCAAATATGAAAAATGTTTGGAATTTTTATTTTTTGCTGACCACTAATTTCAGTTACAACACAATTGCAGCCAGGATTTTATGGGTACAAGAAACCGGATGGAGGAAAAGAAATAGCATCCCATTAAAATAGTAGCTTATTGAATATATACTGATTGGTAATGAGGAATTACACATTTTTTTCTAGATTTTTTGGGGGCAGATGCTGTGTTATTCCAATAATGTAGTCTGTGTTGCATGATGAGGTTACATTTAATTTCTTTCCTTTAGGTAGTTTAGAGCTCAGATACCGTGCTAAACTTTGCATACCCATTCATGAATGGATGGATTTGTAATTCAAATAAAATACCTTCATATCTGATTTGTTATTTTCACCACACCCCCACCTCCAATTCTTTCTGTTTTGTTTCTATCTGGTCAGTGTAGTGGACTGGTTTTGGGGAAACTGTGGACATAATGGTGGTTAAACTACTATTTGATAGTGATGATGGGAGGAGCTCCCTGATGGTTGCTTCTCTTGAGAAGAATTGTTTTTCCTTACGTACTTATGCTTTCTAAAATTTAGAGGTGTTTTGTTTGGCTTTAATGAAAATTCTGCTCTATTTTTATCCCGTACAAACAAAACATGAAGCGATCCATGGATTAATGTGGTTACAAGATATGTTGGCAGCTCGTACTGGTTCTCACAGCTTTGCTACGGCCAAATGGAAAGAAGTTGGAACAATTTAGGTCTTGTTATTCAGTGTATTTACATGGCAGAGGTGGGACTGGAGTGTGTTGTCCTGCACCTGAGGCAGCTTTGAACTGGCAAGTTGATTTTTGTGCTGCTGACATACTCTATTATCCATTGTAGGGAAGGGAAGGACTAATAAAAGTAACGCATGTTCTGGCATATTCTGTTACAAATAGTATTTTCCCACATCTGGTGCTGTCCAAAAAGAATCAGAAAGATGTAGGGGTGGCTTGTGTGTATTGAAGTGCTTTACAGTAGTGTTTTACAATGCTTCCCATCCCCTGGTCAGCTGAAAAACAGTGTCTGCCTGAAGAGGAAAGTAAATACTTCAGCGAGTCGGGGTTGAAGGGAAAGCTCATCTACAGAGAGCGGTCATCAAAAAGGAAGACTTGGAAGGTCAGAAAAACTGGAGAAAGCATTAAGAGTAAATTAAAATGTCCTGAAATGCAAAGGACGAGTACTCAGGAAGCCAGTGGAGTGAGTTGAAGCAGATCACAGAAAGGGCTTCCTCCTACCCTGCAGTGGATGTAGTTCACCCAGTGGGTGGAGTTCATAGAGGATGATTGTTCTTTAAGGGTGAAAACAAACTGAGATAAGTGCCTTTAAAGGCAAATGTCACTTTCTGATAGAGTTGAAAATGTTTTTCCTGCTATTAGTACAGACTTTCAAGTTGAGTATGTCACTGGCTACATTTTTAAACAACTAATAGGAGATTTGCAAAAAATAAAATAAGGAAACTGATGTGTTTTCATATGAAAAATTGTCACGCTTCATGCAAGAAGTTTACTTTGTGTTTTACGCAGGTAAAGTTTTAGAGAAAAGCTGAAATGATTTTCTAACTTTGTTTCAGCTAACTTCTAATTAGTTAGTTTTTTCTCTTATTACTTTGTCTTAATGATGTAAACATCTCAACAATAATGCTTTTCCAGGCAAATACTTTTATTATATTAAATAACATTAATGAGTAAAACTTTGCTTGTGTGTTTGCGATACTGGCATTTGAGACCCCAGAGTTGTAAGCTGAGCTGTACAAAGCAGGCTTATGTAAACTTTCCAAAGACTTTAAAATGTGTGTCTAATTATAGAAGGTTAAGTATACTGAATTTTAATTTTTTTTTTCCCCCTAAGGCCATGTGGTTATGATATTATTGAGATTCCATAATGCCTCCTGCCGTGACAGACAGCCTTGACATCTGGGCAGTGGATTCACAGATTGGTGCTGATGGCTCAATATCTGTGGACTTCCTGTTGCCCACTGGAATCTACATCAACCTGGATGTCCCTCGAGATGCCACCATATCTCAGATTAAACAGGTAATACCAAAGGGGCAGTTAACTTGTGTGGAACGAGTGCTGTTTCTGATTTTTACGTGCCTTCTGGCAAATCAAGGAATTAATTTTAGTAGGCATGAAAATAATGTATTGAAGGCACGTGCGCAGCAGATTGAGTAATGAAGGGGGAGTGTGTATGTGGGGGTTTGCAGAGCGTTTGGGCAGATGGCAAGGCTTGGTGAAGTTCTTGCTGATAGTTACTGTTCAGCAGAGATTATTCTAAAGCTCTATATTAATACTGTTTTGCAACTCTAAACGTTTTTTAACACACTGGTAATGCATTGTTTGCTGATCTAACATTGCTCTGATTAGTGTGTCTGATTAGATTTTTAGTACAGAAGTCGCAGATTGTGCTCCTGCTTCTTTTGACTGACACCAAAGATAATGGCTTTAAAAACTATGTCTGCCACTTCTTAAAGGTTTTGTACAAATTGGAGCATCACTTAAAATGTGAGGGAATATCCAAATCAAAGGAAGGCGAGAACGTAAGGAAATAACCACAGATATTAAAAACCAGTCCTACTGATCTTTCAAATAATGGCCATGTGATGACATTTAGAAAAATTACTGAGGAATTAGGTAGTGAGTGAATTGCAACACAGAGTAACGTCCTAGTATAAGTGAGTTCAAGTGATAAAGAATTTTAAAAATAAATGTGTAAGTGGCAACAATAAGGGACTTGAACTAAGCTGTCTGGTTTTCTTGATGCTTTGGCACGCGGAAACTTAGCATGCTATAAACAGGTACTGTTGATATTCAGCTGTTTTTCAAAGAAAAGTAATGCTGATCTTAACTACAGACATCTGTCCTGGAAATCACTCAAGGTAGAGACTACAAATGAAACAAAATAAATGTATAATCATATGTAGAGTTAAAAATGAACCAAGTTAGCAAACATCTTACTTTTATGTTCTTTTGGGAACATAAATGGAAATGAATGTTACCTTCAGTGCCCTAAGATGTGTCCATGTTGTCTGGTTTTGTTTCAGTTATTTCTTTGTTTTCATTGCAGCTGTTATGGAAGCAGGCACATTCCTATCCACTCTTTCATCTCCTCATGGAGATTGACTCTTACATGTTCTCATGTGTGAATCAGACTGCTGTACATGAAGAGTTAGAGGATGAAACACGGAGACTTTGTGATGTTAGACCCTTTCTTCCTGTCCTTAAACTAGTTACAAGGAACTGTGATCCAGGAGAAAAGTTGGATTCCAAAATAGGTGTCCTCATAGGCAAAGGTAATTCCATTTGATTTTTTTTTAAAATAGAGATAAACTTTGTTGTGTATGAGAGTCTTCATTGGGCAGGTAAGAGTGGAAATTGCTTTTTAAAATATATTAAAAATTCAGTATTTCCCTTTGTCAAACCAATACTGATGTAGTTGGAAAGAATTTAAATACTCAAGATGAAACATATCAAAGTTGTTTAAAGCTACTTTCAGTATTGCATTTTGGCATTGTATTGTATTACTACATCAATCAAGAGCAAATTTTATTTTGTAGATGAGGAGAAGATATATTTTATTACTTCTAAGTGAAGAAAAGCATAATCCTTGAATGGTGTTATTATAAATAACCTACCAGCAAATTGGATACACAGAAGGAACTAGAAATTATTAGGATTTTATTATGCATGGTGTCTGAGTTGGTTAACAGTGATTCTTGTTTTCACTCTCAATTGTGACCCTGATTTTCATCAAACAATGAAAAGCTATTTTTAAAGGTTTCATGGTAACTTATTCTTGATGTTATTTCAGAATTTTCAGCTTTTAAATCTACTCTGCGTGGTTATACAATCAAGATTGACAGGGTCGTGTGAGGTCATACCTCTTGTTTTAAAACAATGAACCATTGTTAGGTCTCTTATAAAGACTGCAGGTTTTGTTTAGATTTCAGCAGTACACTGTCTGCCTATTTGTTAAAGCTGACAATGGGAACAGTTGGCCCGTTTAACCATTCAGACAGATTCTGACAGATTCTTAGAGATTCACATTCTGTGATTGAATATTTGGCTTATTATAGCTGTGTGAGACCCTTCCTAATGCAGCCCCTGTTCTGTACCTTAGCAATGAAAAAAATGTGTTCCTGTCTGAGCTTCTAAACTTAGTGTTCTATTCTCAAAAGGTGTTTGGTGCTTTGTGTGATTTGGACAATGTCCTTCAGAGTTCAGGAGAAAAGATAAAGACACTTGCAGGTCCTACATGTCCTGAAGTACCTACGAGTCACAGCTTTCCTTTGTACCATAGAAACATGGAATAGTTTGGGTTGAAAGGGACCTTTTAAAGGTCATCTCATTCCACCCCCCTGCCGTGGGCAGGGTCATTTTTCTAGACCAGGTTGCTCAGAGCCCTGTCCAACCTGACTTTGATTGTGTCCAGGATGGGGCATCCACCACCTCTTTTGGCAGCCTGGGCCAGTGCCTCACCACCAGCTTTGTAAAAAATTTCTTCCTTATATCTAATCTAAATCTACCCTCTTTTAGTTTAAAAACTCCCCAGAGCTTTATCTTCTCCCGGCTGAACAACCCCAACTCTGTTAGCCTGTCTCCACGGCAGAGGTTCTCCAGCCCTCTGAGCCTCTTTGTGGCCTCCGCTGGACTCACTCCAGCAGATCCATGTCTTCCTTATGTTGGAGGCCCCAGAGCTGGATACAGCCCTGCAGGTGGGGTCTCACCAGAATGGAACAGAGGAACAGAATCCCCCCCCTTGCCCTGCTGCCCGTGCTGCTTGTGACGCAGCCCAGGACACGTTTGGCTTTCTGGGCTCTGAGTGCCCGTGGCTGGGTCGTGTCCAGCCTCTCATCCAGCAGCACCACCCAGGCCTTCTGGGCAGGGCTGCTCTCCATCTGCTCCAGCCTGGATTGGGACTGGGAGTTGCCCTGACCCAGGTGCAGCTCCTTGCACTTGGTCTTGTTGAACCTCAGTGAGAATCCCATGTGCCTACTTCTTGAGCTTGTCTGGGTTGCTCTGGATGGCATCCCATCCTTTGGATGTGTCTCCACACCACTCAGCTTGGTGTCATCTGAAAACCTGCTGAGGGTGCCCTCGATTCCTTCGTCTATGCCATGGATGAAGCTGTTAAATAACTCTGGTCCCAATACAGACCCCTGAGGGACACCACTTGTCACTGATGTCCACTGGAACTCTGAGCTGTTGACCATGACCCTCTGGATGTGACCATCCAACTGATTCCACAGCCAGTGAAGAGTGACCCCATGAAATCAATCTCTTTTGCCATTTACAGAGAAGGGTGTTGTGGGGTACCATGTCCAGAAGTCCACATAGGTGGCACTCGTAGCCATTCCTTTGTCCGCTGATGTAGTTGCTCCATCACAGAAGGCCACTAGGTTGGTCAGGCAGGACTTGTCCTGTGTATTCTCTATTTCCGTGTTTTGGAAAAGGAACTTTACTGGTCTTGAATTGGTTGGAATTTCGGTCCTGTCATTTTGACTTGAGTGGAAGATTTTCTTTTTTTGACTTTTAAACAGAATGAAAAAGGATGTCATCTTTCTGGGGGATTAAAAATAGCAAGTAGTTTGCAAACACTTCTGCTCTGTGGTCTTTATGAAGCATTTGCTGTGCTTCCTTTTAATTTGCTCCTGTGAAGAGAGGCTTAAAACATTCCAAATGATCTTGAACTCAAGGTGAGGTTGGATTTTTCCATTTAAAAATACTTAAGAGATGCATTGGTTCTTGATGTTTAAAATAAACATTCATGCCACGTTGTTTGGGAATTGTGCAAGTAACTTTGGAAGTCCACTGATGTACAGGACAATGTAGAACCCAGCTCAACTTTGGGCACCCTTTTTGAATGGGATGTCTGAACAAAACCAATTAAAGAAAACTTAAAGATAATAAAGATTTGAATAGGATGGACAGTAATTGTACGGGTATGTATCCTTTTGCTTCCTTGAACTCTTTCAGGTCTCCATGAGTTCGATGCCTTACAAGACCCTGAAGTGAATGACTTCCGAGCTAAAATGCGGAGAATCAGTGAGGAAAGGATTCAGTCTCTCGTGGGTCTCTCATGGATGGACTGGTTGAAGCACACGTACCCACCAGAACAGGAGCCTGTTATCCCAGAGAGCTTCCAAGATAAGCTCTATAGTGGAAACCTTGTAGTGGCTGTTCATTTTGATAACTGCCAGGTAGGAATGGTTGTTCATCACGTTTCATGACCTGTTCTTGATCCAGATCAGAATTAGCAAGGGATTGCTCGAGGATGTAAATGAAATAGAATACTTACGTTGTGGTGTTTGCTTTAAAATGCAAGTTCTTTCACCAGGATCCTTGACTCTTGGAAAAAAGTGAGAATGTGAACCTACAGTTGAGAACTGAACATCTAAAGTGAAATTACAGTTCTGCTTCTAAAGGCGAAATGTACAACTTGTATATTCTATATTATTTCACACTTTTAAAAATGTAAAACACAATTTGAAGTTGTCAGGACTTTTTTTGGCCAACTGTTACTGTGTTGCTTCACTTACATTCAGTTTTAAGCTCAGTTCATCAGGGATTGCTGGTAATTGAGAGGCACCGTATTCAACACACTTGTCTCTGTGTGTGACTCCTTGTTGGACATCTTTGGCGTTGATCTGCTAATTAGATTGAGCAATGCATTTTAAAAAAAAAGAAGTATTAGTATTCCATTTTCTAAAAATGTGCATAGAAAACTAAAACACTGAGACTCAGAGTTATCTTTTTACTTTGGCTAGAAAAACCATAGCTTGTTTTTAAAATAAAAGCTCTTTTAGTTTCTGCTAGAAAAAACTAAAATATTTTAGCTTCATTTTTAATGATGTTAAAACTGCTATGATTCTGCTTGAGTCTTGTATTCCTGTTATCCTTTTTTTGCACTCTGTTCTTTTGGATAACTGTGAATGATCAGCAGTGGAAACCTTGAAAATCCTACCAGTGTGTAAATATATCAGGCTGTATTTGGTGTCCATTTTAACCCGTGTGCTAGGTACTGATTTTCTAATGATCGAGATGCTTTTAGTTACAAAGCTGTATTATTTCTAGTATTATCCTTTTAAATTTAAAAGATTTAAAATGGTACGATCATATCTGCCTCTGGAAACACTAAATGTAGAGGTGAAAGCTAAACTTGGTCACCAATAACACCAACTGATATTGGATGCACAGGTGTTTTATGACAAAACCTTTTCCAGTCCTCTTCAGCTTAGTAGAGAACTTGTTGTCCAGGAGTGAGAATATGTGTGTTTGTCAGCTTTTGATTGAAATACTGCATATATATGCATATGCTGACAGTACAAAGGCAGTGCAAAAGTTCATGCTGGTGCAGAATGTATTTGCCTGCCACTATAATAGCTTAGGCTGCTGACATTTCAAATGTTTCAAATGCTTCTGCTGCCATTTCTGACCTTCTGAGCTATTAGCAGTTCAAATCTGAACTGCTTTTTAGAGCAGTAAACTCTGTTCCAGACTTTACTACTTGCACTGAGTACTCAAATCATCCCAGGAGAATTGAATAGGAAGGTATGGGGACTGTTGTGTTCTTTCAGCTGCAAGATTGAGAGAAAGAAATATTAAAGTACTTTCTGTCTAGAAGATGTGGGTGAGTTGTGAGAGCTACGTGGTTTTCTCTGGAACAGGAGAGGCTGATCCCCATTCCTGTGACATATGTGTTAACATCTGCATCTGGGAAGTAAGGCAGCTGTCAGAGAGCACCAGCTTCCTGGGAAGACAAAGTGTTATTCCCTGTCTGCCCCCAACCCATTATGATAGGAGAAGAAAACCTTCACAGTGTGGCAGCTTTCTGAAAGGGAGAAGCTGTTGTGAATCATGCAGAAACTGGGAAAATACAGAATTAATTTAGTGTGACTTTACAAAGTTTGCTTGTTCTATTAGGGCGGCTTGGCATCTCACCAGTACCTGTCTATAAATAAAGCACAAGTCAAAAGAATGTAAGCCAGACAACACCTCACATTTGTCAATAGCTGAGTGTAGGATGCTCACTTCTTCAGCACTGTGTGTGTGTAAATAAAAAATAAGAATTAAAGGAAACAATAAAATCCCAGGGGCCCTTGAATGTACCTTTGCAAATACGCCTGTGCAGAGCACAATGTGGTAGATGAAGGGAGATGAAAGATTTCACAAATCTTTTATGTTATGAACTTGAAATGAATTAAAATCTATTTTTAATTTACAAAAGAAAGTGACTTCTTACCTTTATCTTTTTAGAACCTATTAAAATTAGAGATACTTTGAAAGTAGGTTGATAGCATCTAAGGGTTTGATTTAAAAAATTCTTAGAAAATGCACTTCCCATGTTGTACTCAGAATGCTACAGGTGTTGGCTGCTACTTCTCTTTTCTGCTCTCCTCCCAATGTGGTGTTGGTTTTCTACATAAATCACATTCACAGTTTCTTCTGCTTTCTTACTTGAAGCTTTTTCTTCTGAATATGGTGACACTTAGAGGGTAACTTGGTAGTGAGCAGAAAGGAGAAAAATTGCTACATCTAGTACTGATAAATACCTTGGAATGTATGCATGATTATTGCCTCCCTCATTCACATTCCCAAATACAAGTTTCTAGATAAATATACTGCTCTAGGAGTCTTTAAATCACTACTGAATCAAATAAAGGTCTATGTTCTTAAAAGTACTTCTGATAATATAAAAGTTTGGGAATTGACATTTACAGCCTTTAGGGTGTCTACTATTGTGATTGCCCTAAAAATACAGACTTTAACAGTAACTGTTGCAATAGACTGGATTTAAGTTATTATTTCTATCCATTTTATTATATATGCTGCAATTTAAGCCTTGTGTGTCTATGACAAATTTGACACTCAGTATTCCTGTTTGTGTTTTGTTAGGATGTATTCAGTTTTCAGGTGTCTCCTAACATGAATCCCATCAAGCTGAATGAGCTGGCAATCCGAAAACGTTTGACTATCCATGGGAAAGAAGATGAGGAAGTTGATCCTGCTGACTATGTGCTGCAAGTTAGCGGAAGGCTGGAATATGTTTTTGGTGATCACCCATTAATTCAGTTCCAGGTACATGAAGTTTTTTGGAACTTGGCATAACAGTTCTCTGCTGCCTTGGCCAAAGGTGCTTCCTCCCATCCCTCCCATCCCATTATTGAGCAGTAACACCTGCTTCCTCGTGTCTGCAGCCCTCTGCATTTGTAAAATACATGTGCACCGTTCCCTTTGTGTCTTCGTAATGAACGGTTTGTTTCTTTGGCTTGAAAGTTGTAGAAATAGTCTGCTGGCTGGTAACAACTGTTTTCCGTGGGCTTTCAGTATATCCGCAAGTGTGTGATGAACAGGACCCTTCCCCAGCTGACTCTGGTGGAGTGCTGCACCATAAAGAAGATGTGTGAGCAGGAGATGATTGCCATAGAAGCTGCCGTAAACCGAAAATCCTCCAACCTTCCTCTTCCCCTGCCACCAAAAAAAACAAGAGCAACAACTGTAAGTTCATCTGGACAATGTGTAGTGCCCAAAAGCAACCGAGACTCGTGGAATATAAATGACAATGCCTGGGATTTGTGCTGTAACTGCGGTGTTCCAGTGTAGGTCACCTGGGTCAACTCAGAGCCTCCTGTTACTTGTGAGATTTGCCTTAGAAATAACAAACCTTGAGGCTTTTTGGAAACTCTTTCCTTCCCTCACCTTGTCCATCCTCCTTCTCCGCTTCCTGCCCCTTCCATTGCTATTGATTCTACTTTCAATCACAACCCAGAAGAGCAGGGAATAATCTGTTACCAGCAGCTGGAGAAGTAATTGCAGAGGACTGGATTTTCCAGCTCCGATGCCAGGCGTAGGCTCCCCTCCCTCGGGCAGGAGTGGTCTGGGATCTCTTGTGTTAGCCCAGAGGTCTTGCACGGCATTGCCCCTGCAGCGATGGCAACTTTTGCCATCATTTACACCTAGCTTTCTTGTCATCTGGTGCTTCCTTTATTACTCAGCTTATGGCCTCACAGCACAGTTGTAACTTATGTACTGCCACTCTAAGGAATGTGGTCAGATCTTTGCTCTATTGCACACTCTGTAGTTATTCAGAATGAACAATAAATTTGAAGGGTTATTCTGAATTGTCAGCAGGTAGTATATGATGTATGTTCTCACCCCCTGCTCCCTTTCAGCTGAGTTTTTACTTTGTCTGCTCTTGTAATTATGATAACCAGTTCAACTTTTAAGATTTCAAATTTATATTTTTTAAATGCTCTTTTTGTTTGTACTTATGATTTTTGCTTAAAACGCTTAGCTTATAAACTAGATCTTAATGTTACATTGGTGAAGAATGAACTTGTCTTTGTTTCTCTTCTCAGAGTGTGTGGGATATTTCCAATCCTTTCAAGATTATTCTGTTAAAGGGTAATAAACTAAATACAGAAGAAAATGCCAAAGTAAGTAATATGTCTAGTATCAGAAGACATTCTATTCGTCATTTTATGATTTTCAATGTTAAGTGAACTCAAAATCATGCAGATTTCAGTTCAGCTAAGTGTAATAAGCATTTTTATTTATTCCAAATTACATTGGTTGCACTGGTTAAAATGTGGCTTTATTGCTAAAGTATTCCTTTATTGTCTGAAGTTGGATATGTGCAATAGAACATTGCAATGATTGTTGCAGGATGGCATGAGTGTTCTTGTGGTTTTGATCTTTTGAAACATGGTATCTGTAAAGTGAAATGAACTTATTTAAAATAGACTGTCATAAACACCTGACACAGGAGTAAATTAAATATTATATGTTTTTCAGAGCAACCTGAATATTTTTGTAGTCTCCAATATACTCTCTATATCTAAACTTGGGCCGTGTGCTTCTATACAATCTGTCTTTTATTTTCTACACACGAGGAACACAAAGAACGAGAGCTGTGGTATCATTTCCTGTAAAAATGTACATGACTGGGCTACTGACTTGTAGAGACCACAAGTTGTTAACACATGGGAATTTATTGCACAACTGCTTTAAGGCCTTACAAGACACTTGCCTGTGAGGTAGAACAACATTAAATTCCTTTCTTTTTTTTGCAATCAATAAATTGTGTAGCCAGTCATGTAGATAAGGAAGATATCCAGTTAATCAGTTCAGCTTGCTGTTCTGATGCTTTATTCAGGATACTGGGTGCATTTTTTTCATTCAAAACTATTGTTACAACCTCCTTGTAAATTAGCAATTGTACATTTTACTACGTAGCTAAATGAGCCATAATTATATTTTACTACCTAAGACACTGTGATTGTGAAAGTGGATGTCTGCAAAACCAGATGTTTCTTTCTTTTAAGCTTTTTCTGTTTAAATCATTATTTAGGAAGTTCTAATATCTTCTTAACTCTGTTCTGTAGACTCTTAAATTTTTAAAAGAAAAGAAAGAGAAAAGGTAAATTCTGGAAGCAACATAACTATCAAGGGGGTTTTTTTAGGTGTTTTTTTCATTCTTAAAAAAGTGAATTTTGGTTAATTTCTGTATGCTTTTAGAGGAAAAAGAAAATACTTTGATTGTAAGCTTGAGAATAAACAGGAAAATTTGAAAATTCTTCTGTATTGGTACCATCTAAATATTTACTATTTTGAATGCTTTTTAGTCTTGAAAAATTAGAAGTCCTGTAGATAATCAAGAAAAAGAATGCCTGTAGTAACCCTGCAAACTTGTGCACGTTTCCCTGCGTTGTCTGTCTCCACCGTTAGGAAATTGGAACTGTTGAGAACATATTTGTTTTCTAGTCCTGATCCTAAGGCTGTTTAATTCACTGCCATTGTTCCTTTAGTCCCACTGTGCTCTGGATCAAGCCAGTATTCATCCCTTTTTGCTGAAACCACCACCCGTGTTCACCACCGCAGTGTTTGTAGTGGGAAACAAAGCATTTGTCAGCTGGGCAGCACTGCCCCAGTGGGAGCTGGACTGGGGACTTCCACCTAGAGTACAGGTGACCTCTCCCAGCTGTCTAACACCCAACTTGCCACATACGTGACACTTGAAATGGCTTTTCTCTTTGTCTGGTTTTTTGGCCACCCCATCAGTACACATCACTTCATTCCTGGAAGGGGAGTGTCGGAATGACAAGAAAAATTTTGGATCTAATCCCTTATATTAATAGGATCAAAAATCATAGAATTAAAAAAAATAATTGACTGTTTATCCAAAATCTGTATCAACTTTTAAAATTTCTGTCTTCTGCAGTGCTCAGAAATCATATAATAGCCTAAAGGGAATGTTGGGAAGGTTGACTAAGGAGCAGGGAGAACCTGAAATATCAGATCACTTACACATGTAACTGTAACACTGAGTTCTTCTTGGTGTTGACCAAAGGATTACATTTGTGGGTTTCTCTCTCTCTCTCTCTCTCTCTCACTGGTATTTTCAAAGGCCACCTGAAAGAAGTTGGCACATTTCATGCTGCAGTTTTCTCTGTATAAATGTTATTAAACTGAAATGAAGAAATGAGCCACATCTTAGCATTGATCTGTAATGAGTTTCATTTCAGTGCCAGTAACTCCAGCTTCTTTATCTCCTTGTCCTTCTCCTTTTCTGATCCTTATTTTCATAGTGCAAGCTACCTGGTTGTGTTGGTTGGGTCCTAAAGACAAAACAATTCCTGGAAATCATGTACATTGTCATTATTATTACAGGTGACTTCTGATGCTAGGGTCAGCAGTGTTCCCTCTCTACATTTTCATAAACAGTTCAAGTAAAAAAGGAGTTTCTTCTTAAGCTGAAAAAACCCTCAAACTTTTCTCATTTAGAAGCACAATAGATTCTACCTGGAGATTGTAATTCGTACTCAGAAATTTAGTCTTAACTTTTTCATTCTGCTTAGTTGTTTGTTTGATGAAATTAATATATATATATGTTCTGTATAATATCCTATGCAGAATTCTGTAGGTTCTCTGACAAGCTTAAAATGTCTCATTTCTTTATGACAGGTTCATGTTAGGGCTGGTCTTTTCCATGGTACAGAGCTTCTTTGTAAAACGATTGTAAGCACAGAAATATCTGGGAGAAGTGACCACGTTTGGAATGAAGTGCTGGAGTTTGAAATCAATGTCTGTGATCTGCCAAGGATGGCAAGGCTCTGCTTTGCTGTTTATGCTGTGATGGATAAGATGAAAACTAAAAAGTCCACCAAGGCAATGAATCCTTCCAAATACCAAACCATTAGGAAAGCAGGAAAAGTGGTAATTGTTTCATTTGTTTTTCTTGAGTGACCCCTGAATTACAGTGAAATGAACATTCAGAAATCTTTTCTTGTCGTCACTTTAGTGCTCAAGAATGCAAAATGAAAAAAAGTATTAAAAAAGAGCAAATGTATTAAGCACATCTTGGTATGAAAAACTTTTGATGCTTCTCAGATGCTGAAAAAAGCATAAAAATTTCACTTGTAAGTCAGTTGCCACATGGCTGTCTAAGGAATTGTATTTTACAAGGTCACTTTTGTTCTGAACTGTAGATGAGTTGTGATTGGGAAGTGATGAAAGAAATTAGCTACTAGGCTCACATTCAGGGAAAGACTCACATTCAGGGAAATGTGTCTTTTTACTCTGGCAGAGTGACACACTTAAAATTAAGTCTTGTTCTCAGCAATACTGGGGTACATGCTGAACACTAAGCCTGTGATTAACTGCTTTTCTGAAAGATATCACCATTTGAAAAAAAATCCAAGCTACTCTCTCAGTTTTATGTATATTATAGTGTTTGCTGTGTAGCAATATTCTCTGATATCTCAGTTTCCATGTAAAAATTCTTTCTTTTAATAGCATTATCCTGTAGCCTGGGTAAATACCATGGTGTTTGATTATAAAGGACACTTGAAGAATGGAGAACTGGTACTGCACAGCTGGTCATCATTTCCTGGTAAAACTTAACTTTTAATATTTGGACTTTAAGTACTGAGTATGTAGTATCAAATAGCAGAGTATTTACTGTATGCAATTCGATCCTCTTGTAATAATCTCTTTATTATTGTACTTTTTGTGTACATAGATATATACTGTCTTCATCTCTTTCCTAAAAGAATAGTTTATCAGGAAAGAGAGCAAGAGTCTGCTTGGGAATAGTATTCTAAAAGTTTCATCAGTTATGGAAGGAAAACCACATAAAATAGTTTATATCTAGAGTTACTTGCTTTTAAGAAGCTCTTTAGGTTTCATTTGATCCCCTGTGCTGTGCATCCCAAACTAAATAGATCAGCTATAGTGTAAGTGATAATATTTGCCTCAGCAAAAATGCAAATTAGAATTCTGCCTTCTTCCCCAGTATTCAGGTTGATTAGTGAGAGTGTCTGAAACCTCCCTGTCACTCTTCATTCCATCCTGAGGAACCCTGTACCAGCTTGGCTGGAGTGCTGAAAGCAGGCTGGCTTAAAGCCCTTCTCTCTCCATACCGTTTGGTACGGGGGCAGTGTGTGGCCTGCTTTGCAAAAGCTGCACATCAGGATTTGTTCCAGTATAGGGATTTCTCAGCTTCTTTTGACTCTTGTGTTTACTTTGGAAAGAAAATCAGTTTCTCATTGAGTGATAATCCAACATTTGGGAATGTAGGAGGTCGTTCATTCTGGAAGTACAGAGTGTTGTACTAAAAGTGCTATGCAGCAAAACATGCTTCTGTCCATTTTACAAATAAGTGATTTCTTACTGCATCTCTGCCTTCCAGATTTTTAAAACTTTAATGCGTGCCTGGTCTATAATATTAATTGTTCTGTCAATGTTTCAGATGAACTTGAAGAAATGTTGAATCCCATGGGAACCGTCCAGACTAATCCTTACACTGAAAATGCCACAGCTTTGCACATTAGATTTCAGGAGTATTCAAAACAGCCTATTAATTACCCTCCCTTTGATAAGGTAAGGTGCCTCCTAAAGAGCAGTCATGAATGCTTATGTGTAAATAGCTGTTTCTTCTTTCCTTTCAACACTGCCCTTCCCAGTGAATTCCCCTTTTCCTGCCTTTTAGTCAACATACTGCAGTTCGTTACACTTGCACCGTGTGAGTGGCAGTGCCCTGACTTCAGGGTCTGTTTTGAAGATGTACACTTTTAAAAGTGTCCTGTACACGGTCTTTTGAAGGTCAAAAGCAAATCAGTTTCCCATATCAATGATCTTAGAAAAAGCTAAATTTATCTGCTATTCTGGAAACCTTCAAACTGTGCTTGCCTGTGATCTATAAAAATCTGTTCTTTCTTGGTCCAAAAGTGTGTTACCCACTCTTTGGGACACTGCCCTGTGAGCTCGAGTCCTGTAAAGGATAAATAGACCCTTAATACTGTGTGCAAAGGGTTTTCTGAAGGTCTGCTCTTGAACTAAATCCACTGAAGTTGCCCTTCACTTTTCTACAGATGCGGATAAGGATCTGTCTAGAAAGGAAGGGTATGTTTGGAATACACATGGTAACATCTGTAGAGTGAAGGATAGAAAGTTGTTCACAAACTAGCAAATAAAGCTAAGACCAGGAACCAAGGAATAAACTAAGTCTTAGCTAATGGTGCATTATAGAAGTAAGGTTTAACTCATGCATACATTAGTCTGAATTTTGTCTCTGGGAAAGTCAATAACCACTTAGAGAAAGTGACTTCTTTTTTTTTGAGGGTTTTGCACCTTTTGGGGGCATGAACAAAAAACCTACCAAGCTTTATCAACTTGATCAAAGGTAGATTTAGGGTTTAATGCTCATAAAAATGAAATCAAGTAATAAGATAGAGTTTTTTGGTTTGATTTTGGGTTGATATTTTTCCCCTTTCTTGTCAGCACAGTACGCTTTCTTTTATTAAAATAGCATTGGAAATGCAGTAAGAACTAAACCACTCCTGACTGATGGCTGCCTTATTTCTGTCTGATTGATTGACTCCCCATAGGTGACATATTTTAGTTAGTTTTGGTATTGGATTATTTGTAATGCTTTAGGTTTTTTGGTCCTTACATTATATGTATTTAATTTCTAAAGGAAAAACCTCCTGTGATGTGCATATTACAGACAGGTTACATAAAAGTATGTTTCTTTCACATATGTGTTCTAACGCTGTTTCTTTTATTTGCCCCTGCAATACCAAGTTCTCAGTAAGTTAAAATGCTGGGCAGAACGCAGACAACAGATTTTACTGAGTGAGACACCCTGTGTAGTGATGTTAAGGTAGTGTCTAATGGTCTTCACCATCCATTGTAACTTTAAACTTCATTCACCTCAAATCTCCTGAAGGTTCTCTTGGTGAAGGTTCTGTTGAATCAGGAGTGACCTTGGAGCTGCTTGAATTACATCAGCTGAGGATCGGTGTCTCAGATGGTCTAGCTGAGGCTTGCTTGCTGTGTGGCTGCTTCTCATTTTCCCAGGGTTGTTGGATTCTGGCAAGATGGAGAATGGGTTGCCAGGTTTTTGTTTTAAGAAACATAATGTGCAAAAACAGATGAATCTTTTCAATCATACCATCAACCTGCTCGTGCAGCAAGGAGCTGTTTGGGGCTGATGGAGCACAAGTGCCTGGACCATGGATAAGAAACTTGTCTGAGGCAGGAGCCACGTGTTGGGCTGGTTCATGGCCAGGCCTGCAGGCACTCTGTGGGGCTTGGGGTTTGCTTGAACAAAGCTGGGCTTGCAAAGACTTGGAAAGTTTGTTTGCAAACAGAGTAACTCTGAAAAGCACAGGGAGGCAAGCATCAAACACAGAATTAGGACACTGTGGTTTTGTTTATGCATGTTTTCACATACAGTATGTAAATAAGCTTTGCAGCCAAGTAGCAGACGTAATGCATGATATTAATGAGAGTTTCATACAGAGAAAGAAATAAAACAAGTTAGGATGCTTTTCTAAAGATTTTAGCTGCTGGGTATGTATGCTCTGATTATTATAGTCTTTTGTTGTTTCTCATATTGTCTGAGTAAAGACAGCACAAGTCTTGCTGAACGTGTGTCTGGGGGTGCTGTTGTGTTCCTGGGTGATGGGAGAGGCAGAGCTCTCAGGGAAAGGAGATGGTGTAGTTCCTTAGAGTTTTTTCTTTACTGAGATTCCATTTCATTATTTGTTCCTCAAAGCAGCAGCACCTGATAGCTGTAGATAGATGTACCTGACCAGCTCAGCTGGGCTAATTGGCTCGGGCAGTCACCATCTAAACACCTGCCTCAGGTGCAGTGGTGTGTAGAATGCACTTTGAATAATTGCATTTACTTCTAGACTTAATTCTCCCTCGTGGTTTATTGCATGAACTTCAAAAACCAAGTGGAATGTTCAAAAGGCCACAAAAATTAAAAAGAGCAAGAGTAGCTCAGAGCTGAGCTTCTGGGGTAATGCCGCAAAAGTAGCAGTCCTTTTGTCTCTGAGGGTTGGGCTGTGATAACTGGTGCTGAGGGCTTGGTGCCGGGATATTTGCTGTATCACTGAGTTCTTGTTGGAAGCTGGTTTGTCCTGGTGTTACACAGGGGAAGATCCAAGACCTAGAGAAATACCTGGAAATGCTAACTGAGATCATATGGGCGATCTGAGAGGATGGTGAAAGGACTAAGTTTGTGGATTCATACTGGAATAGAGGGCTGGAAGTGTGGATCTGTGGGTGTGAAAACACTGCCCTTGAAAACAGCACACGTAGAAGTGAGAAAGCAAAGGATAACTTAGAGCTGAGGAATTGGTTTGCTGTGCTGAGAAACAAGGAAATGCAGAAACAGCAAGCAAGATGCCATTGGAAAGACTATTTAGCCCAGGAGTGGTGAAGGAAAAAATTGAGGTCTTCATGATGCTCCTATTCCTCATCTCCCTAGTCCTGCAGATGAAAAGGGACACAGCACGGAAGTCCTTGTTATACCACTGTATATACAAAAGAATAATGTTGTCATCTAAGAGAGAGCAAAATCTCCTTATCTGCTTCATTTCTATAATACTTATTCTTTCAATGCAGTCAGATTTGAGTTTAAATCTAATGTGTTTAAAAACAACTTTTTGCAGATACTTGAAAAGGCAGCTGAGATTGCAAGAAACAGTGACAATGCTGCGATGGCGGTGAGTATCATCTAAAGACTATTTTAAAATTAATTTTCTGGGGGTTTTTGGCTCTTGTCTTCTACGTCAATCTAGAAATAAGTCAACTGCTCACATAACAATTCTACTGGCTCTGTTTTCTTATTAAATTCACTTTGAACTGCTTTAAAATTCAGATATATATCACTTTTTTCAGTATATTTTGGACTTGGCCATATTTTATCAAACAACTTACTCTATGGATTTGGAACACAGCTAAGATTTACATTAGATCTGGAAAACAAGTTAGGATTAGAAGACACAACGATGTGTTTGTCTGGCAAATGTACTTTTAGTTATTGTTGCAGAAGTTTTTTTCTGCTCTTAATTAAAAGAAATAATTATACCTGTATCTACTAAATTTGCTCACTTGAAAAACAAAAGAAGATAGTATATGCATCCTAAATATAAGTGCTCCATGTTGGAGTTGGAAAACAGAAATATTGCCATCTAGTGTCCTTAACTCTAAAGTTTAGCTGCTTTTTGAGAAACTTCTGCTCACTGAATTTGGAATGTGTTAGTTACAGTGCTTACAGCTAAGAAAACTGAAATCTGAAGGAAAGGCACAGTGGTCATTCCCTTGTTTCTTGGGTTTTATCTGATATTCCTCCTGCTGTAGGATTGGTAGTATTTGAGATACAATACAAGGACCTTACTGAATTTATCATAACTTTATACATTTCTCATTTTCTAGGGTCGAGGTGGTAAGAAGTTTTATGTTGTGCTAAAAGATATCATGGAGAGGGATCCTTTATCTCAGCTTTGTGAAAATGAAATGGATCTCATTTGGACTTTGCGATATGACTGTCGTGAAAATTTCCCACAATCATTGCCAAAACTGCTGCTCTCCTTAAAGTGGAACAAACTTGAAGATGTTGCTCAGGTAAGGGAAAAAACAATGATGGTGGGGAAAACTTGCTGGAGTCAAATCGTCAGTAAATAGGATTTCTTTCCCAAGTGTAGCCAGTTTGAAATGGTGCTGTTGTGTAAACCAGAGTTCTGTGTCTGACCTCTGCAGCCTGGACATGTAAGGAAGAACCTACTCCCTGAAAAAAACCCCAAGAAACAAAAACCAAAATGCACTGCTGAGATCCTCTGAATGATGAGAAAAGCACAGTGATTATTTATACAGATTGATTTTAAAATCTTGTGCTCAATTGTAAGCAAGAATTTCACAGCCTCACAGACCCTTTCAGGTCAGCCCCTCTGCTCCAGCACGGTCAGCCTGAGCAGGGCTGTGTCCAGCTGGGCTTGGGGTGTCTCCACCACTCCACAGTCTCTGGGCAACAAAGTCCAGTGTTTGACCACCCTCACAGCAAGAACATTTTTTATAAGGCTGTTCTAAAAAAAAAGATTTGTATGTCAAGATCTGAAATAAAACTTCTTGTGAAAATTGTTAAACTGCTCAAATACTAGAAAATTCAGACTGGGTGATTAAACCTCAGAGGCAAACAGGTGGTTTTTCAAGAGATGTGGTAGCCACCAGTGGTACAAAACACACGATTCTCATCATGTGGCTGTTTGACCAAATAGAGTCTCTTTAAAGTAACTTTTAAGGATGTGAGGCTGGTGCTGTGAGAGAAGATACATTTTCAGTAAATTTGTTTTATTGAATGTCTGCTTTTAGACTATACATAACTGAGTTAACCTGATTTTTGATTACTGTGCAGTGCGTTTGTGTGAGAAAAAACAGGTTTTTCAGACTAAAGATAGCCTGGATCATTTTAAGGAGTGAGAAACTTAATCAGAAGGGGGTCCTGTCATAGCATCTTTTATTCACGTGAATGCCCTTATGGGCAGTTAGACCCACCTGTGTTCTTACCTGTCACCTTTTTATAACAGCTTCAGGCTCTCCTTCAGATATGGCCCAAGCTGCTGCCCAGAGAAGCTTTGGAGCTGTTGGATTTCAATTACCCCGACCAGTACGTCCGGGAATATGCAGTGGGTTGTTTGAGGCAGATGAGGTATGTAAGGATTTCTGGGGTGGAAAACTGCATGCTCTTTGCTTACAGGAAAAAAGCAGCCCCAAGAGGAAAGAGCCAAACACTGCCTGCCGTGAATAGGTGACCAAATAAAGCAGTCTAATTTCTAGATAGACAGCTAAATAAAACCTTGTTATTCTGACACCTTGTAGTCAATGGTGATTATTTTCCATGTTGCAAAGAGAACCCCAGTGTACCTTTGTCCCAGACAGGCTTGTGTGTTCATCCCTTTCTTAGGCAGAGGGGAGCGACAAACTGAGAACTTTTTAATAGCAAAGGGAGAAATATTCCTGTAGTCAAATACTGTAAAACCTGACATCTAGCCACCCCACGCTTCGTGTCAGGGATTGGCTGTATCATTTCATAGGAATGTAAGCTGTAGCATATAATAAATAATGAGAGAATTACTGATTTGTTTTTGCTTCACAGGAGCCTTCATTCTCTGCAGTTCTTCCCTTCTTGCATTTCATTTGCTCTTCCCTGTAACCTAGGGCAAGACTTGTGTAACATTATCGTTACTGCATATTTCCTGTCCTTGAATTCTGAGTTCTCTGTGGTGAATACTTTAGTGATTAATTTTTTTAATGGTCAAGGAGAGACTTTTGGGGTAAAAAAAATAAATTATTTTGACTTCTTCCAAATGCAAACAAGCAATTTAGCTTTTGGCCTATCCTAATAATACATCTGTAATTATTTCCATCTGGCAATTACACTAAGTTGTGTATTGTTCTTCTCTGTGTGATTGAAAAATTGGGGGATGCTCTTGCTATTGAAACAAATCTGTCATTGTTGGGTTTGTCGTACGCACCTGAATTTCTGCAGTATCACTAATCTAGCTCCTCTGTTATTATCTGCTTTTATATACCTCATTTTAGTGATGAAGAGCTCTCTCAGTATCTTCTCCAACTTGTGCAAGTCCTGAAGTATGAACCTTTTCTGGATTGTGCACTCTCCAGATTTCTCTTGGAAAGAGCACTCGCCAATAGGAGAATAGGACAGATGTTGTTCTGGCATCTAAGGTAGGAGTTTTCCCCTTTTGTCTTTCTGAAACTATTGAGCCTGATTGGACTTCCAAGGATTTTTCTGAATGAGCCATTATCATAGTGCCCTACAAATCCTCTTTATGTTTCTTTATCTTTGGCATTTATAAATCAGACTGAGCCTCTCATTAAAAATAAATTAAAATGGTCTGTAATCTACCATTTGACAAAAGTATACCAAACTGCATTCAGCTCTGACTACCTGCTAAGTTAGGTTTGTATATACCCTTAGTGTTTGTTTTGGCTGTGGGTGCAGTAAAAGCACAATATTTTTACCTCACACTTGGGAAAAATTATTATTGTTGCAAGTTTATCAGAAAATAAAAGCAGTTCTGTGTGTTCTTGCTACTTTTCATGAGCTGTTTCATGAATGACAGAAGCCTGGCAGAATGGACTGGAATAGGTTGATTCTGTCTTCAGAGCACAATTTGTTTTAATATTTCTAGCTAAAAGAGCAAGTGCTACATGAAAATATTTTGGAGGATAATTGTTTCTGATACAAAGTTCAGTGGTTTGTTTCAAAGTGTTCTCCTTCAGGCAAATTTGGGCTTTTCCCTTACAAAGATTGGAGAGCACATGGTTTCACGTCAGCCCTGACTCTCAGTGCCATCTTCTGTGACTTCAGTACTGCTCTGAATAAAAGTGGGTCATGAACCAGGTATTCATCACTACCTCTTAACATGAACATTGCTGCCTCCAGAGCAGTCCTGCACCTTGGAACGCGAGTCATGCATCGAATCTGGCCTGTCCTCATCTTCAGCACAGAAGTTTTCTGGCATTTCTTAAGGAATCTGGCTTTTTGTTTTAATCCCATGCCCATGAAGTGTTTTGTTTTTGGGTTTTTTGCATTTGTTTTGGTTTTTTGAATGACTGGAACAACCCAAATCTGTGCATGCCGTGGTGTGATGAGAAGCTTTTCTCCTTGCAGGTCGGAGGTTCACATCCCCGCCGTGTCGGTGCAGTTCGGTTTGATACTGGAAGCTTATTGCAGGGGGAGTGTTGCTCATATGAAGGTGCTTGCTAAACAGGTAGGGACTTCCCTTTCCTGTCATCCTGACTTCCCTGAGCTTCTAACTCCCATACCTAGTCCGTTGGTCCTGTGGGGTGTCTTGGTTGCCTTGACAAAGTCCGTCAGTTGGGCAGTGGGGAGGAGAAGGAAGTGTGGGTGACACAGGGAGTTAAAAGGGTGTATGTGCTGGAGTATGTGGTGGAGCAGCCTCCGTGGCACAGAAGGCAGCCAGTGCTGCGGGGCCTCAGGGGGCTGGTTTTATAGTGTTCTGAGATGTGAGATACCTTCAGCAGTATGTGTGTACTCCAGATACACAGGAGACTCTCTGGATTAACTGAAGAAGGGCTTCTGTGCCTTTGACCTTTTCCCCCCAGTAAGGGTAGCTTGTTCTAAATTTTACCTAGATTACTCCAGGACTATTTGCTTTTGCTAAAAGGTGATGCAAATCCCCTAAATACTCACTTCAGTGTTAATATAGATCTGTCATTTACACCAAAAAAAAAAAAGAGAGAGAGAGAACAAAGGAGAGATACATTTGCTTTTAAATACCCTCATAACCGTGAGAAGTTTGCTTTTAAAAACATTAATAAGTGTATCAGCAGATCATTAAGAGACACTCACAAATCATGTTTGAAGTCTCTAATGCAGTCTTAGTGAGTTAATTTAGATTGTGATCATAAAAGTATTTGAAAAATGCTCTCTCTTTGGAGTTAATATTTACTGTATCAGGCCACAGAGACTCATTCAGTGGATGACTGACTAACTGATGAGTGGTGTTTGTCTGCATTGAAACAGTGCTTTGGGAGCATATGGAACAGGGATGTTCTGTTGTGCTCTTCATTGCTGCAGCTCACAGGACGTGGAAAAGACCATCTCTTGCATGTGTGCTTGTTAGCATTGTCAAAATCATTAAAAGATTGGGTGGTGAAAAGCTTTAAGCAATAGACATAAGGTCAGTAAAGTTTTTGTGCACTTTACAGGAAGCAAATGTCAGTACAATCAAAGAAGGGGCAAAAAAATTCCCAACTGTGCAAACACGGAAGAAATTCAAAGTAGAAATACTTCAAAAAGTTCCTGTTTGTACAACACAGGTTCCATTTTGTTCCCTTGTCACTGATGTTTGTACAGCTCCTAGAATAGTGGAAAAGCAGAGCGCGTTTGGTTTTGACAGATGGCTGACCTGGCAGGTCTCCACTGCCCAGTTTTATAATCAAACTCCATACAATTTCCACAGCATCCTGCCTGACAGGGTTCAGTCTGTGGGAGGGGTGAGTTTTGACTCAGCACCTTGTAAGTTAGACTGAAGCTTCCTTGTATAGAAATCAGCTTTCATAATTATGACAGTGCTGCTGTTTGCTAGAGAATCTGTGTATTGCTCAGCACGTGAGCTGAGGCTGGTGCAAACACTGATTATATAAGAACGATTTTGTATTTGGGCAAAAAGTTGCTCAGATGCAGAAACGCAGAAATTGTATTTGTTGTACGTGCTATCCCCTTGTTACCAGAGGGCTTTGCTCTGTCACTGTTACACATTTACATCACCAGTTTTCTTAGAGATTATGTGCCAGGAAAAAACTTTCCAAAACAAGGGGAAAAAGGGGTTAATTCCACCAGTATTATTGCAAATGATTGCCTTGACTTTTTACACGTTTTTAAGGTTAAAATACTGCTTAGCTGAGATGCTCTGATTTGGAACACCTTAGTTGATTAGAGCTTTTGCCTTATGCCTGACTTCAGCAGGATTTTAATGACAAATATTTTAGACTTTGCTCTGTGAAAATTGTCTGGAAGTGGTCACGTGGCCATTCTTGGATGCAACTTAATATGAACAATGAAGTATCTGCATCCACAGCTCATCTCAAGTAATGTCTGATTCTTGTTAGAGGTATGAAATAACCAGGATTTCGCTTGACTCAGTATGGGTAGACGCATCGATGTCATGTGCTTTATTGAAATAGGACTAAAAGTTGTATTTTGAAGAAGAAATTTGTGTTAATGTATCACACATTAAAATGCCTCATCCATTTTTTTTTTTGAAATGTTAAGTCATGCTTTTAAAAGTGACTCAAAGCTTAGGAGCTTTCATCTCATCAGTGTCTCTCTTAATTATGAAAATGGTATTTCTGGAACATGAGTGACTTAATTTCCGCCCATTATTTCCATTTCTTAAATGTTGTAGAATTATTTAATGGTTTTGTTTGGAAATGGATTTGTGCATTTTATTATGTCTCAAATCAGAGTAATAACTCTTAATGATAAAATACCTCTTTCAGGTGGAAGCCCTTAATAAAATGAAGACTTTAAATAGTCTAATTAAGCTGAATGCCATGAAGCAAAGCAAAGCAAAAGGAAAAGATGCAATGCATACATGTTTGAAACAAAATGCTTACAGAGAAGCACTTTCTGACCTCCAGTCTCCTCTGAATCCTTCTGTTATACTTTCAGAACTGCAGTAAGTAAAGAATGAGCACAATTTCACTGTAGCTTTTGCATGGAAACAGTAGAGCAGAAACACATCTGTGTGTTAACTTCCTCTGGCTGTATTGTTCAGCAGATGTGCTGCCACAGGGAACTCTTCCTACAGTGAGAGGGGGTCCGCTGGGAATCTTGCTGAGGTTAAGATATCAGTTAAGTTAGAAGACTTTTGTGATCCACCATGGAACAATGCTCTCTTGGTCAATGCATTACCATAGCTTAATATACTTAAATATAAGCCTAAAAGAGAATTAGACTGCATTCCTGCCTTCTGTTTATAACAATAAGCACAAAAGCCATTAGAACTTCTTACAGCACTTAAAGCCTAAAAATTGTTGGGAAAGGATATAGAGAAAACAATTTTCTCTGAAGATGAGGGTGCTTGATTTAAGCAGTAGACCAGTCACAGAGTCAAATACATTCCACCTATAACAGATATCTTCATACCTTGGCAAGTGCTCACGGCATAGCAGCAGAATGAAAGCAGAGCATTTAAGTAGTTCCAGACTGGAAGTCTACATGTTTTGTTATGTTCTGAACCATGTTTAGATCTTTTAAGTTGAATTATTCCTATTTGACTGAAACTTTTGTTGTATTTTCTTCTAGTGTTGAGAAGTGTAGATACATGGATTCGAAAATGAAGCCTCTCTGGATAGTATACAACAACAAAATGTTTGGAGGAGATCTTGTAGGGATCATCTTTAAAAATGGTGACGGTAAGCAATGCTAAAAACTTCAAATTTTTCCTTTTCCTCCTGCATTCCCATGCTTGCACTTAAACTGTGTTACTCTGTATTGCCATAATGTAAACATGGATTACTCTGATATGGGGAAACAAGTTAAACATCTTCTGAGTGTCTAAGTACAGACACTGCCAGTCATGATGACATAATTATGATTAACACCCCTTTAACCCTGATGCTCAGTGAGTATTTTCAGATCCCTTTTTCTGAAGGCCTTGGAAGCGTGAGGGAGTTAGTGTGCAGCACACGGGGCAGTTGAAGCAGCAGTCCCCCCTCTCGTTGCAGATCTCCGGCAGGACATGTTGACTCTCCAGATTCTGCGCCTGATGGACATTCTGTGGAAAGAAGCTGGCCTGGATCTCCGGTAAGGATCCCTCGAGGGCTGCGCTGTTCGGATGGAGAGTCTACTTTTAGAATTAAAGCTTTCCTGTTTTGAAGTACCTTCCCTACTGTCCCCTTCCTACACATCTGTCTGGGTGCCCAGAGGTTCCAGCTGTCACAGCTGAGGTGAACAGGCTGTGGGGAGCTTTACCTTCTCTACCTTCTCTCCTTCCTGCTGTGAGCAGAGCTCTCATTGCTGTTCACACCAGCACTTACAGGCACTGTGAACATCTTCAAAGTCACTTTCTTTTGTTGATAAAACACTATTGGGATGCCAGAATGCTTTTTTTCTTACCAGAAATATCTTTGTATCTTCCAAAGTGTCTTGCAAAGCAGCCTTCTTACCTTCATATGCTTGATGAGGTAAGCATGACTCCTTTGTAGCAACACGAGAATATTCCAAAGAGAAACTGTATCAGTCATTGTTCAGTATTATCATACAACCCTTTAGTACATGGGACACTTTTCCACCCAAATGTATGGACCAGTTTTAGCTAATATGATTCTCAAATTCTAACACTCTTTAGAAACGTAGTCCTAAAGAAGGTGCTGGGTGTCACATAATTATAAACCATTTGTAGGCCGTAAATTAAATTTTGTATGCCTGTGCAAGAGCTGTAATCTTCTGTGTTTAAATTTTAAGTGTTCTTTGCAAGTCTAGAAGTGCTTATTTAAATATTACCTGAAATACTTCATTTGGATTCTTTGAGTGCATTTCAAATGTTTTGTGGTTCAGGCGTAATAGTGGGAGCTACAGAAGGCACATATCGTCAGCACAGATAAGTAAATTAAAATACTTGTTACTTGTGCTGCTTAAGGAAAAGTGGGAATGTGAATTACAAATTGTTTCTGGAAATGTTCGTTTGCAATGAGGTGTTTGAGTGCGTGGTAAGTTGAACACTGACTTGAGGAAACCTTAGATAATTTATGTCATAAATTGACTGTGAGGAGACTGATCCAGCATTTAGGGGCAAGGACAACCTCTGGCAGCTGTGGAATCCCAGATGAGGCATTCTTCAGTAGCTGCCTTCCCAGAAGCTGAGTTTGTGGTTCCAGCCTGGGCCACACACCGTGCCTAGCAAACAGGAATAGTGATTACAGTCATCAAATATGCTTTTCCTGACTAAGGCATTTTTTTAAAACTCAACAAAGGAAACCCAAAAAGTAGCTCTGATGTCCAGGATTTTTCTTAAAACTCTGAGAAGAAAAAAAAGTAGAAAGGGGAAGTTCCTAGTGAGAATTGAAGTTCTATATTTGGCCTCTTCCATTTATTTGCTTAACTGGGAGCATCTTCCTTCCATTCATCCTCTCACAGTCACCATTACAAAATAAAATCCTGGGATTGGGGCAGGGTTACAATTCAATGTCTGTCAAAGAGAGGTTAATCAGGCACTTGCCAAGAGAAGGCTCTGAAATGACCTTACTTGGGAACAGCATTGGACAAAGCAGCACTCTGAACAGCCAGAGCAGGAGGACACAGCTGTGAGGGTGAGACTTTGTCATCTGCATGTTTATGGTCTGCATGTCTCTCACAAAGAGACAGCTCCAGAATCTGAGGTAACAGTGGTGATGATGGGTTCTTTGCCATGTTCGTGAGTCAGGACTCATTGGCTACTTCTTGCTTGGGTGAGAGGCATGGTCTTGGCTGGAAATGTAGTGTCAAATAGAGCTGCATTCCTGAAAAATACACTGTCATAGGCCTGTACCAATGAGAGGAGTCTTTGCTTCTTGCCCTGTGTCGTCCTTAGTTTCCGTGGAGTTGTTATTTTCATTTGTAAATGCATAATGGATTTTGCACTTTTCAACTTTTTTAAACTACACAGAGTCTGGTAACTCCATCCAAGTAAAAGCCGAGCTTCTCATTTGTGCCATCAGTGTCAGAGCAGAAGCACTTGCTGTGCCTCTCTCTTCCCATCAGTCATGTTCTGCCACAGACAAATTGTACAGCTTCCATGAAGCATGGATCAAATGGCAGCCACTACGCTGCTGTCGAGGAGCTTGGGACAGGATCAATTCCCTCATAATTGCACTGCGATCCACAGTCAGCTGTTTGGTAGTGATTTAAAATTAAATCTTAGCTCAGTCTGTGTCTAAAGCAAGCACAATATTCCCAGTGAGATTTCTCAGCTCTAGAGAGGAACACCAAATATATATTGATTTTGAGAGTAGAAGGAGAAATGTTTGCTTGTTTGTTTAATTGTCAACTAATTTGTTTCCTGCGTGACGTGGCCTTTTGCAGGTGTGTTGTGTTGCCTGGGTAGCGTGTGCAGCCTGAGTGCCACAACCAGGGCAGGGCTTGTATCAAAAAGGGGACACCTGTCTGCAGGAGGATGGAACCGTGTGCTTCTGTGGCTCCTTTGTCCTGTGCTCTCAGTGTGTGCACAGCTGAGGAAAACTCGGGCTGGAGACTGGAGCTGCTTCCCAGCACAGAGCCAGCCATGGGCACCAAGGGCCAGCACCCAGGCAAACACTGCTCTCACACTTGGAGGAGTCTGCCTCGGGGCCAGTTCACCTCAAAAGTCAAGGGGCAGAGAGAAATGAACAAAGCAAAAAAGCAGATTTTTTTAGTTAATCCCCACACCTATTAATTCCTAAGACAAACTATTACCTGAATATGGAGCTGGAAATAGTTGGCCTATTACAAATCCATGTCACATCAGAGGAGCATGACATCTGTCTTCCCAGGGATGCTGTGGGGTCTGTGGTGCTGCACCTCTTAGAAATGTGATCCTTGCATCAGAAAGTGTTTTGGCTGCTTTACCTGTATTACAGCATCAAAGTTGTGTAAATGGAGAAACTAGCAAAGTAACAGAAAATGATGAATTTGAGGAGTTTGATCCATGTTGAGTCTTGCTGTAGTAAATTGTCATAAAAGTATTTAATACTTGGCTACTTTTTGGACAGATACAGGACATTCTCCAAAGTATTTTTTTGTTTTGATGCCCGTGTATAGTAGTTTTTCATTTTCTCCTCCTTTACACGTGTGAGATCTGATGTTACACAGGTGTGTATGAATGAAATCAGAGTTCACAAACATACTGAAAAATGTATTTATTGCAACTCTAGAGAATGTCATCATTTTTAAACTATTGGACCTGCAGTTACAGAGAATGTGTTGATAAAATACCAGAATTTGGTGTGTGTTTGGAAGGATACTGCTTTGGACAATTAAATACTTGAAATAAAGAATAGTTTTAAATGAGTGAAGAGAGTATTTTCTGTCCTGCCCAGGATTGCAGTATTGATCTGTCTGTGGCTTTTGCTGGCTTTAAAAAGCAGGGAGCATATCCTGCTGACAGATGTTGAAGTCAGAAAGACCAGGATGAGATGGAAAGGGCCCAGAGGATTTGTCCCTAACTTGACTCCTGTCAAACTGTCTCTCTGACAAGGATGTTTTTTCCTCCAGTTGTAAGCACACAGCCCTCAAGGGGCTGAAGGCTTTCATCATTGCTGGCTTTTGAAGGGGAAGTAGTTGGACGTGTGCCCAGTTAAGCTGCGAGCAGGGTGGGTTGAAATGCCATGGAAGAAGGCCAGCGTGCACTTTAACCTGGCAATCTTTGGCTCCCATTTGTGGTGTCGTGATAAGGATGGGCAGCGCTTCCTCGTGTGGTGAGCGCCCGTGTGCGGCAATTCCAGACCCCTCCTGCTCCCTGGGAGACCTGCTGGTCCAGGAGCTGGGCTGTAACTGGGACAGAGATCAGAATAGAAAGGGGAAGAACGTTCCAAGCCTGCACTTTTGTTGTTCTGAAGTTGAGCGCTCTCGAAATACCCTGTTCAATCTGGTTTTCAGTTCACTGTTGCCAGTAAAGAAGCCCAGACTATGCAGTGACTGCTGCTTGCACCACTTCAGTTGTGTTATCCCTGAGGTAGAGAAACTGCTCGGTTGCCTAATAGCTATAAAGCAAAAAAGTTGTGATTAATAATGTATGGAATTTTATTTATTTTTCTTCTATGCCTTGGGATAATAGGCTGTGTCAGTTAAGAGATGTGGTTCTGCTTTGTAGCAATCAAACTTAGTATCTGTTTTATATATAAATACTAATGACAGCTCCACCAGCAGTATTTTTTCTTTATATATCTTTATGTGTGTATGTCTATATGCACATACATCAATTTTAATCTGTCCTGCAATTGTTTTGTACAGCTCTGTAAGTTAGTGAGTGCTAGTCTATAGCTTGTGTACTGCAGGGTGCATTTTTGTGGCCATCCATTCCCTTATACAAGGATCCATGACCACAGTTGAGGTAATATTCTTGGCCTGAGATGCCTGGCACAAGAGGAGACCCCTCGATTTGTGATGCAATGCCTTTGAGAAGTTTGCTGTAAGTTTCCATTGCACACACTGAGCTCCCACCTCCTGGGGTGTTGCCCTTCTGTTTAGCTTGTTAAGCATCTGGACTGAGGAAATGTATTGGAAAGAAATACACTTATCTCTTTAGACACATCTCTCCTTGATTCACATCTCTAACCGTGTCTTATTGTGATGCAGTGATGTGGTGAGAGATATTTTCACTTGTCACAGTGTATTAATGCACAGGGATGTTGTGAGGTGCCAGGTGAGTTGAGAGATCTATTCCAGTTTCACATTGGGTTTCTTTGCTTCAGTTTAGTAAGAGTTGGAAAACATTTTTAATGTTTATATTTAGAAGGATTTCTAGCATTTTCATGTGAAGTGGAAAGAAGGTGGAAAAGGATAAGATCCTCTTTTCCATTTCCAGAAATAACTTACCAGGTATTAACTGGAGTGTGTCAATGTCTGTCCCGGCAGGAATTAACAAATGCAAGCACGGGGTTCCCTCTGTGGGTCATCCTGTGAAATTACAACTTACTGGGTTCCTGAGTAAAAGGGAAAAATTAGGCTTCTTAAAATTTCTTCTTTTTTTCATATATGTATGTATTGGGAAAAAATGAATGTTTTAAATGTGTTGCTGGTATTTTACCTTTACAAGCAATTCCTGTATATTAACCTCTGAGAGTTTAGTGTTCAAATGAGTCTGAGTATTCAGCCATCTCAAAAAAAATCGATACACTAAAGAAACATTTTGCTATTTGGTGTTTTAACTTGATTCTGTGTTTTGTTTCAGGATCTTGCCGTATGGCTGTTTAGCAACTGGAGATCACTCTGGCCTGATTGAGGCTGTTTCTAGTTCAGAAACCATTGCTGACATTCAGTTAAACAGCAGCAATGTTGCTGCAGCTGCTGCCTTCAACAAGGACGCGCTCCTGAACTGGCTGAAGGAATACAATTTAGGGTAATTTCTACAGTTACTCTTTCAGCTCCAAAATTTGTCTTACGTTTTTCTTTCAATGTTGAGAAAGGTGTGGCAATTCTGGCAGGTGTGTTGCTAATTAATTTTCTAGTATGTCAAATTCTGACTGAGATTCTTGGTACCCTTGGGCCTGGCTTTTGCAGCATTTTGACTGCATGTTGTTGAGTTACACTAAATTTGGTAACACAAACCCAGGAAAACTACTTGAGTCTTGAGCCTTGATGTTGCCTTTCATGTTGCCTATTCTCCATAGTTTTACAGTATTTTCTCTCAAGTAATCCTGGTTTTACAGCATCCTAATGGATTTCTGGTTTAAACAAGCAGAAATTCTTTTTGAGGTCAAGGCATGATATGAATTCCAATAGTCTGCATTAATATCATTTATCTTTGTGGTTACAGAGAGGACTTGGATCGAGCCATTGAAGAATTTACTCTGTCTTGTGCTGGCTACTGTGTAGCTACTTACGTGTTGGGAATTGGTGACAGACACAGTGACAACATCATGGTCAGAAAAAATGGGCAGGTAAAAATCCCTTCCATAGAATGACTTTGATATCTCTGTTGTGCAAGAGTTAGCCTGGGAGCTTGTAATTTCTTTAGTGTCTTGGTGAAATTAAAGCCACACAAGGTTGGAACTGATGTCTCTGTTCTCTGACAACTGGAGAGAGCTTCAAGGAAAGGAAATGCTGGTGGAAGGACAGAGCAATGCCTGTTCCATCAGCAATTCCATACTAGGAGAGGCTGATCTGTAGAGCTGTTTCAGAACATCCACAAGGCCTTTTAATGGCTCAGATTCATTGAATAAAAGTGATCCTAGAGTATCTTGCAGAAGACCACCCTTAAAAATCCCTGGATTGCATTTTGGAGCAGTGGGGTTTCCCTGAAGTGAGTCCCTACAGCTCAGCTCTGCAGAAATGCTCAGAGTGGAACCCAGTACCAGCCTAATGCTGTGCTCCCAGAACCCCGGGGAGCTCCCAGACATGTATTTTCTTGCTTGTTACTTTGTACTGTAGCTTCTCTGATTTAATTGAAATTATTCTGCTTAGAAAACTAGCAAGGGTTATAAATTCGAGAGTCCTACAGGCATTTGCAGCATTCTTTTAATCTTGTACCTGCTGGAAGAAAGCTGAAATGCCCTTATCTTTGATTCTAATTCGGGGAACTGCCACAGGTACCTTGAGATTAACTCAATTCTGCTGTCTTTGCCTCTGTCCTTGTGTAGGAAGGTCTTGGATCCGATGATGTTGAGCCTCATGGGCTCATCCTTGGGCTCATTTTTCTGGCTGATACTGCCAACAAGAAGTCTAGTGGCAGCAGCAGCTTAAACATGGGGCAGTCTTTTTCATGCTGATTTGCTGCAGCGGTCACTCATAAGAGCATGGGTGCTATCACTGACTTTAAATCTTGAAATGTTTTAGAACTAAATACTCCCAAAGGGTTGAAACCATAGGCTGTGGAGAGTCACATTAGGAATTAACTGTTCTTTATCCCAGCATCTTGTAGAGATATTAGAAAAGTGATATATTTCACTGGATAAATTAATTTTCACTGCTTTTTTTTTTTTTTAGCTTTTTCACATAGATTTTGGGCATATTCTTGGAAACTTTAAGTCCAAGTTTGGAATTAAAAGGGAACGGGTACCTTTCATACTCACTTACGATTTCATTCATGTTATTCAACAAGGAAAAACAGGGAACACTGAAAAATTTGGTCGGTGAGTATTATTTTGATCTATTTGTAATTGAGATGATAATTTCCAGCATAGCAGGAACCTGTTTGGGTTTGGCTTGCTCATTTGCACCTGTGTGGAAGTGTGCTAACGCTCATTTACAGGACTGTGTGCTGCTCTCCCTGAGCTGGAATGTCCACAGGTTACTTCATAACCAGAAGCTGCAGCTCTGCGGTTCCTTTTGATATCCTGCAGCAGGAGGTGGCAGGTTCTGCTGGGCTCAGCTCTTTGCCTTCCGCAGCTCTGGGCTCCAGGCAGGGCTGCCAGACTGCTGTTCAAGCAAGATGCAGCCCTGGCCTTGGAACAGGCTCCCGCTGCCCTTCCTGTCCATCAGGGCACATTCATTGTGCTGCCCCGTCCTGGCCTTGCTTGGATGCTTGGGTGTGAAGAGCCACGTGCTCTTCATCCACCACCAGGCAGGGGTTTCAGTTTTGACACCTCTGGAGGAATTACAGGTGACAGAGTTAGAGACAGGCTGGACTGGTGTAGAGGGACTGCTGCACAGCTTTTGTTTTTCCATTGTAGCCACCCTGTAGGATCATCAGGGAATTTCACCTAATAAATTCTCAGGGAGATGGGACACTGCCATGGTCTCTGGCATTCTTGTCCTTTCTGAAGAACACCTGGTGGTCTTTTGTACCAATGTTTTAAGGGCTTGTTGGAGAGGCATGGGATGTGTTTGTGAGAATGCACTGGAGCTTCTGCAGACCTCTGTCCTTTCTGTTGCTGTGTTCCTACAATCTGTATTTGTCAGACCAGATAACAAATTGTGGAAATGTTTGCATGCACTTGCCACCTGTGTAAGCTCTCCCATGTTGTGCTCCTTGCATGTGCTCCGGGGTGGATGTGAAGGTTCCGGCAGTATTGTGAGGAAGCCTACTTGATCCTGCGGAAGCACGGAAACCTATTTATTACCCTCTTTGCACTGATGTTAACTGCAGGGCTGCCAGAGCTCACCTCGGTCAAGGACATCCAGTATCTCAAGGTAAAGCAAGATTTACAGCTCAGCAGGACTTAGCATTTGGCCAAGATGTGAACTTTTGATTCCAAGAGTAATACATTTTAATTGTTTTCCATTTCTGTCCAGATTTCCACACAGCCCTCAAAGCTGTATTCTTCAGCTCTATAGAACAAGATCTCTAGTCAGTCCTATATCTCAAAGGATAAGTTCAGGATCCCTGCATCTTAAATGTGGTCATCTCAGGGGTGTTTTACACCTTGGCTCATGCACAGGCATAGACCTGTAAATGTGAAAATTATTTTCATCATTCTTCTTTTTATCTTTAAACCCAGCAAGATGTATTACTTAAACCCACTGATCTATTGCTCAATGAATAATAAGTGAAAAAGTAACAAAACAGAATGTGATTTGTGTCGAAAGGCGAAGGAGGCTTTAACTGTATCTAAATTCCTAACAGTCCTTGTTTTCCTGTTGTTTTAGGACTCCCTTGCTTTAGGGAAGAGTGAGGAAGAAGCACTAAAACAGTTTAAGCAAAAATTTGATGAAGCTCTGCGGGAAAGTTGGACTACTAAAGTGAACTGGATGGCTCACACTGTTAGAAAAGATTACAGATCCTAGAAGATTTCGGCATTTGCACTAAGCTGAAGGTTACCTTGATAAGTGTTTGTAAAGGATGTCTGTGGTATGGACCAACAAAACTTCAGGAAGCGTTTGGACAACACTCTCAGGCACATGGTGATTCCTGGGGAGTCCCACGCAGGGCCAGGAGGTGGACTCTGATCCTGATGGGTCCCTTCCAACTCAGCACATTCTATGATTCTATGAACTGATGCAAAACAAGAAAGAAAACAACAAAAAAACAAAATGGACTGAAATAATTCCTGAGTCTTTTGCACTCTGCTTCTGAATGCTTGATTCCAAGACTTTCTCTACAATTAGTGAACATCCTGGATAATCAGTTCCTGCTGACTTTGCACGCTGAGAGCTACTAGGCATTTTTAAAAATTCTTTGGTACTTTATGGAGGTGTAAATATTTGTTTTTATACGTTAGGGTAATGTGCTCTAACATATACTCAGGAGGTTTGAAGACCTCTGACAGAACCGTTCTTTGTTTAAAGTTGGGACTTGAAGAGTAAATTTTTTTTTAATATCCTAATCTGGCTAAAAATGACCGTATTGTGTATATTTTTCATATGACCTCTGCCCTACTGGCACCGATGCATTAATTCTACTGTAAATAGCAACCATGGTATCACTGTACTGCAGGGAGCTGCTTCATGTCTCGTGCTGCTGCCGAAGGAAGAGTAGGTGTTTGTAGGAGACCTTTGAGAATGATGCAGCATCCAGATGTTCAGGGTTGCACAATTTTGTTCCTCTGACATAAGACACACAAAAGAAGCCCTTCAGAATGAGGAAGGTTAGGGCAATTCCAAAGATGCCTGAGAATCCCTCATTGGTAACAGTCTCCCACTCAGGGGCTTTGCCTTCAGCTCCGAGAGAGGCACATTTGTTTTGGTTTCAGCAAGAAGCTCTTCCAGCCTTACACTGAAATTCCTCTCTCAGATCAGTCGTTCCCTGCAAAATGAACTGACTTATGTAAGGGATATTTCCATTGAACATACTACACAAAGTGATTTTTAGAGCATACATACCAAAAACCCCAAATGTTTGGAAAAGCAAGTGTTTATGGGAAAAGATCATTCCACAGAACACCAATGCAAAGTCATTGATCTTTTCTCCCTGTATTTATTAAAAGCTTGCAGTAATGTTGCTTTACCAAGATATATATGTTGAAGATGGTTGCTGAAGAAACTGGATTTGTTTTAATTTATTTAGTGAGGTACCAGGCTTTTAGGTGCTTAAATGGAGAGCAAATTTGTTACGTGCAATAGGGAACTGCTGGTTAAAAGATGTAACAAACTGTTTCTGAACATCAGCAAGAGAGGTTTTAACTACTGCTTGTTCTCCGAGGAACACTGGTAGCTCTTGATTCTTGTTGACATTTGAAAGAGAATTAAACATATATATATTTACTTTTTGACTAAACAGTTGTTCTGCATAGAAATGTTGGTTTATGTAGGAATTTAATTAAAGTTGGTTTTACTTTGTTGAGAGTGGGGCTTTTTTGTTGTTTTGGAATTTCCTTGTTTCTTTTGGAAGGTTAAGAACCTCTCTGGAGTCAGGGTGGCATTCTGTGTAGGGCATTGATTGTCTTCTCACCCTTTGGGCTTATCTGGTGGGTTAATTTGGACTGATTTGGATCATATTATTTTAGACCATTTTCAGAATTAAGAAGTCATCAAATGGTGAGATTATAATAAGAGAATTTAAAGATTTTGTGTTGAACCTTCATGATGTGAAGGTGTTGTGATGAACCGTTCAGATGATCTCACGTTATGTTAATTACCTTTCTCCATATATGTCCACTGGAAAAATGACTTTTCTTTCCCAAGGCCTTCATTGTTTCTGGCAGAGGGGAAAGCTGCCTAGGCTGCTTTAAAAACCACATCTGAAATTGGGTATATGCAGTGTGAATATGGTCTTAGTTTGTTCTGTTTTATTATTGATTGTATGATTACTTGATGGCTTTGGTTTTTTTACCTTGAATCGTTTGATCTGTGACAAATGGTGACAACTGCTGTTTTTACACACCTTGTCCTGTGTTAGATTTCCAGGGAAAGGGCTCCTTGGATTTGCCCCTCACAGTGGAGGTGGTTCCTTTCCCTTTTATGCTTGTATTGGTTATTTTGGCAGTGGTGTGTTGATTGTCAAGTCCCTCACATTCCAGCAAAGGCCTGTGATGGAGCCCATTCATATATTTAATGTAATAGAGTCCAATATTCTCTTTAATTCCCTAGAGCTATTGAAATCAGATAATTAAATAGTACAGGCTTTTAATAATTGGTATGTCAGGTTGTGATCATAGCTTTATTCTTTAGGAATGATTTCAAGCCTAAATCTTTTAGATGTGTAATCAGTATTTCTATTACTATTCTCTCACAATATATTGTATTCATGTAATTATGTGTCTGAGCTGGCTTTAAAATCTAAAACTGAAATCCTCTGCTAACATATAATAATTTTAAAGACTACTTGTCTGGCATACCAGTGCCAAGAGCTGAGGGAGTAGAGCTGTGCTGATGGAGAAGTGTCAGTGGGTGCTGCCATGCGAGGTGGCAGTGCCCTGCTGCTGTTGGACCTCACTGTTTGCATGGGGCTGTGGGTTTTTATGGACAAAAGTGCCTCACTGTGGTGTGGCTGACGAGATAAAAGCCAGGCTGAGCTCAGGGTAGTGGTTTTATTGCCTGACCTCATTAACCCGTGTGCAGTAGGAACAAAGGTGCTCTCAGGAATACTCAGTACTAAGCAGATCTCTGAAGCAGATTTGGGCTGCCAATCCAGGAAGAGTGCAGTAATTTAACAGCTACTGAGAAAACAAGTGCAGTACTGTTCGTGCTACCTCAGTGCCTAATAAAAATGTTGTAGTTATTCTTCCCAAGCATGACCACCTGCCTGATGGAGGAGAGGGGAGGTGCTTCTGACAGTGCTGACCAGGGCATTGAGTCACCCTGCCTGTGTTACCAGGTGTCCTTCAAGCAGCACAGCACAACAGCCTTAATTGAGGAGAAGAGAGAGCTTCTCACTTTATTGAGCTGGGTTTGCCCACTACTGTTACTTGGATGCCTTTCCAGCCTAATAGCCCGCATGAGGAGCTTGGTGTGTGTCCTCTAGCAAGCCACAAAGGAAATCCTACCAGGCAGATGCTGACAGAACTTTATTTGGTCTGTCCCCTCTGGAACACTTGGCTAAAAGCTCAACCATGTGCCCTATATGAGCTGATTTCACTGTATGGGACTGTTGGATTTAAAATAATGCTGTTGTGATGAGCTAGCCCTTCATCCTTTCAGTCTGTCACCTTGCTCTTCCTCAGCTGATTACCTGGAGAAGTACAACTTGGATTGCTTGATGAAGAGGAAGGGGGATGAATACATATTTCTTGAGTAATGGCATGGCTTACTCTTGGGAAAGCTGAGAAGGATCACAGTTTAGGAATAGCAGTCCCAGAGAAATGTAAGGGTTAATTCTGGTTTCCCAGGCACCAGTGGGCTTTTATGAAGCAAAGGAACGGAAGGGACTATCAAGCACCATGGAAACTGAGGCTTTCTGAGGGATTAAGGCCCTTGTAGCACAAGGATGTTCAGTAAGATCTGATTTTTGGCTTTACAAGTCTGCGTTTGGGCAGGAAGTCTGGGCACTTGCTGGAAATGTGCAGAACCAGTGAAGTGTGGGCAGGAGAGGAGCCTGGTAGTGGTTGGTTCCTGTTTGTGAATCCTGCTTAAGGCTTTCTCCTATACGTGGTACCTAATGGGTTTTCCCTGGGAGCATTCAGCAGCTCAGTCAAGTTCCTGAAATGGCCTCTGTACCTCGTGCACAAGGAGCATGGAGTGTTGGACATTCCACGAGAGGAGCTGAGCAGTATTGTTCAGATACTCTGGAGCACAGGAATGTTGTATGTATGGCTCTGAATTCCTCCTGTTGAAACTTTTCCTGGGGGGTTGGAAACAAAACACGAGAATGGATGACATAGCTCAGTCAAAGTATTCCCTAGGGATAGGAAACAAAAATCTGGATTCCTGTCACCTTATCAAACATTCATTGGAACAAAAATGGAACAGCTCTAAAAGAGGAGTGGGAAAGAGAGAGAGTCCTCTTCCCTATGGTCTAGTGACTTGCCAATTTAGGAAAAGGAGAGATGAGACAAAGGTCCAAACTTCCCAGCCTGTGATCTGTCTACCTGGCTAAATAACAGAACCCTTAATATTAATGGCTGTGGGCGGCTAAGTCTGTGTAGCCTGCTCCCTACCAAAGAGCAAGGAATTAATCCTGCATATAGATTTGTGCCAGTTGACATGGGAGGAAAAGATGCATGCTAGGCTTGGGATAACCTGCTCCAGAGACTACTTCCACCCTTCACCTGTATTTATGGATTCCACAATGGTAAATAGTCTTGTGTGTGCCTGGACCTTAATGCCACCCGCCCCTGCCATAGAGTATTGCTCTGTTATTTGGAGCTGTACTGCACTGCTTAAAGAACTGCTTAAAAACTGCAGCTTTGGGTCTAAAAACCCAAAGAAGGCTTAAATACTTCGTGAGTTGTGATTGGTTTTGTTCCTTTTAAGGCAAGGAGCTAGATCCTAAGTGAAGTGCTGAAAGCCTGAAGGGCATTTGGATGTGATCTGCAATCCTTGTGACCACGACAGCCTTTAGAAGCCCCTTTCCCCCATCAAGTTGTATATCTGAGCTAGTTAATTTAAAAATAAAACATTTAATATTCCAGACCACAAATGACACTGAAACATACCAAAGCATTGCAAGTAAGTGTAATGCACCCAGAGGTTCTGCATGTAATAGTCATGCTCGCTTTTGCAGCTCAATGGGATAAGCTTGTTTCCTTGAGAGGAAAAGGAAAACTCTGGAGCACATTTCTGAAACAATTCCCTGTCCTTCAGAGCTGAGTAACTTCTAGATTACAGGTGTTTGTTTGCAGGGTTTATGGTGGTTACATGAGTGCACGTGCATCTGCTACATACAGAACAAACAGCTCGTGCAGGCCCCAGATCCCGCCAGCCTGATGGATCCCAGCTTTAGCCTTTGGGATGCAGCAGGGCCCCCACACCAAAGCTTTCACCACCCCTACACCGTCACCAGAGCAGGGCTGTGACTCCTCCTGTGTCGTAGTGGTCGAGCAGGCTGTGGGCGATGAAGCTGCTCTCCGAGTGCAGGGTCTCGCATTTTCGGCAGGTGCGGATTTCGCACTTGGGACACATTTTCCCGGAGTGTGGCTGCCTCAAAGAACACATTTCCTCCCGTGCTGGCTTCAGCTTTTTGGAACCTTTCCTGTGTAAACATCTCCGCTTGTCTTCAGAGAGCTGGCTTCTTCCCTGAGGGCTGGAACAGTCACAAAGAGAGGTGACAAGTTCAGGCTCTGCACTTGCTAGACGGATGAGGGCAGCAGAAGAGGTTAGTGTGTGATTTATGAACCCTTGCAGAGGCTGTACCTGTGACATACTAGCAGCAGGTGCAGTGTGTGGTCACCTGAAAAATACAGGGTGGACAGAAAAAGGAGAGTCTGGCGCTCATACTGTGGCAGTGACAAACCATTAGTTGTAGAACACAGAACTGTTAGAGGATTTTCATCATTTAAACAAAACCATAACAAAGTCACGTCAGCTAGCTAGGTAGGAGCTCTGATATGCAACTTTTCTGTGCATGATTGTGGCATGAGCTTTGTGTGTTTGCTTGAAGACAAATTCTGTACAGCTCTGGGTATCTCACTGGTGTCTAGCCTGGTAGACTTCCCCTAAACCATCACAAAGGTTCTTTTTCCACCTGTGTGCATTAACAGTGCACACTAATGTTGGCCAGGTAAGCCCTGTATTGCACTGGCCTTGAACAGAGATGGAAGAGCTGAAGGAAAAGCTCTCTTGATCAAATTACAAACCCTTCTATTTTACTTATATAATCCCATACAAGAGCTCATAAATCAGTGCTGAAGTGTAGAGATGATCTGATTTGGCTGCACCACTGTGAAAGTTCTGTAGGCCCTGACGGGTTGAATGCATTTAAAAACCACTGTCATGCAATGTGTCTGTAGAAATATATCCAGTAAAGTCTGAAGACTGACTCTCTTTTCATGAATGTGAGAGTACAATGTGAGGTTACTACATTACTGTTCTTCATTGGTTTTTTTTTAATATTTTCTTCTACTTCAACTGGGGGAAATTCATATTTATCACTTGCAAATAAGGATCAAGGTTTAGAAAATAAGATTTTACTGCCTTAGTTGTATTTGTCTGCCTCCTGAATGCATTCTTCAGTGAAATTATGAATAATAGAGAACACTCACAGCAGTAATTCACTTCTTGGATGTTTGACTATGTTTCTAGTCCAGTTTCTCAGCAGTGCAGCAAGATAAATCCCAAAACCAAGCCCTTGGTATCAGTTGTGCTGCAATTAGATCAGTCTGAGAGAAAAACCTGGCTCTCAGTTTCACATCTTGCTAGTGTGTGTTAATCTTACGTGGAGCTGTAACCAGCTGCTGTGGCTATCAGGCCTAATGTAGTTAGCTGAGTAATTGTGGAGACTTGCGTGCACTTCCTGCTAAGACGGTAATTCCATGATAATTATCAAAGACAGACTCTTTTTAGGAGATCTGCAGGGAAAACAGCTCTTGGATGAGAAAAGACACTATTTGGAAACCCCTCCTGATCTGAGCATGATGCATACGCTCGGTTTACTTCATGTTAAGGAAGGATAATATCAAGGAAAAAGATGCAAGAAGAGAATTTCAAATCCCATAAGAATGATTGCAATAACTCAAAACATCCACAAAGCAGTAAGCTCAGATTCACTTTTGCCTCTGCTTACTTTGGTTGAGAAAAGGAATAGTTATTATTTGCTGATCTTTTCTGTTTTGTTTTCGTTTTGTTTCCTTCTAACTGAAAAGTACTACGTATAAAGGCACTATTGCAGGAACACCAGCAATAATGATGCTCTGATTCACGAAATTTAGTAGCACCTCTTTGTTGAACAGTGATTTTTGCTGCTGCCTATATACTGACAGTGCTCATGACAACCTGTAGTTACAGCTTTCGTGCAATAAAAACTGCAGCAAAGTTACTCCTAGAAAGTCTCCTGAGTTGTCACAGTGGCAGTGCTGGCGTGTATCTGGAGAAAGAGAGATGCCACCCTCCCTAATCTCTTGCTGGAAGCATAGGGAAATGGATAGAAGATAAACATATAGACACACAAGGCTTGGAGAAGTTAATTTCATGTCTACTTCTGCCACTGACTTCCTAGTTTTTAGCTCAAGTTGTTTAATTAGTCCACAATCATTTCCTTGTTTGTGAAACAGTTAACACAGCAGAGGTAAGAAAGGTGTCTATGGCTCTTCCAAAGCTGCTCTAGAAATACTAACAACATTTCTTGTTTAAAAATGTATACAAAATATAATCTTGGGTGTACTTACACTTTATTCTTAGGAGACCCAGAGAAGAGGCTCAGTCCAGAAAATCTCTTCTTAAAAAGCCGCTCCCGCTTTTTTCGGCTGTGCTTCCCGTCTCCTGTGCTTTCTCCTGTGAGTTCCTTCTTTCCTTTGTGCCAGCTCATTTTATCTGTCATAACAACAGCACCTGCTTAGATGAAAACAGAAGTCTGAGCAGCTTTTCAAAAGCCTCTCCCTTGCTGTGTTGTACCTGGTGAAGTCTGGATCTGTTCCTCTACCAACCTGTGTGGTCCTGGTTACGCAGGAGTTTAGCTGAGATCGGTGAGCAGCCGCTTTCCCTCAGAAGAAGCAAATACCTGCTCTGAAAAATCCTGCAGGCACAAGGTGACTCTGGATATTCTTGCTCTATTCCACGCAATTATGGAAAGTAGGCTTGTATATTAAATATAATATTTCTTCTACGTGCTCTCTTTCATGATTAAATAGTTCCTTAAACCAAGAGCAGGGGCAGCTTGTTTGATACAAGTGCAGAGCCAGGAGCCAGGGAAGCAGCTTTGTGCACAGAACAGAAGCAGTGAAATAAATGTGAGATGGAACAAACACTGCTAGGCAAAAACCAGAACCCTGAAAAGATGAAGAACCAACTGGGGATTTTAGTTAAGGCTTGGAAATTGTTTCCTTTTTCTTTTGATAAAGCAGTTGATTAGCCTGCATTTCCGCGTTGCAATGCTTTGTCTCCAAGAATTATCCCTTTGGCCTCTCTGATTGAATTAGTCTCTCTGCTCTATATTTGATATTTGGTAATTGCATTAACTTTTGGTTGCTTGACTTGGAGGGTCATGTTCACCCCCTCCTCTGTCTCTTGTCTTGTTCCTGCCTGATTTTCCACAAATCTTCTAAAACAAATCACACAAAATTTGTAGGTTTAAAAACAAAATTGACAACCATTTTTAACTTTTCTGCTTTTCCTCTTGCCCTAGTTTGAAAAGGAGATATCTGCCAAGGAAGGCAGGAACCCTCCTGGAATGGAAAGAATTACCCCTTCCCCCCGAATTATTGTAGTTTTGAAAATTACAAGGCATTTGAGCATAAATGTGGGAAGAGGATTAACAGTTCTTTACTAACAGGTATATATATAACACAGCAGAACAAACAGCAACAATAACCACAACAAACACCAGTAACAGACTCCCCGCCTGTCACCCGGGTTCCCCTGTGGGGTAGCTCTGACCGCCCCCAGGTAGGGGCGCAGGGGAGGCAGGGGAGGCAGGGTGAGTGGTGGGTGCAGTCCGGTGGGAGTCGGCGTTGTAGTCCAGTGGGAGTGGGGGTTGTAGTCTGGTGGGAGTCGGGGTTGTAGTCCAGTGGGAGTGGTGTTTGCAGTCTGGTGGAAGTGGTGGTTGTAGTCCGGTGGAAAATGGTGGATGCAGTCCAGTCTGAGACCAGTGGTCCTTCGGAGGTCCTGCAGCTCCCTCAGATCTGCTGAGATGGTGCCAGAGAGAGTGGGTCCCAGGGTCCAGACACCCTTGATTATATTCTAGCAGGAATGTCCAGTACCTCCCCCAGGGCGGAGCGTTTCCCAATGGAATGCTGAGATCAGGTGGTTTGGGAGGTTCTGGGCGGTTGGGTCGTTCCAGCTGCCCCTTGTCCGTGATGGCCATTAACAGAGATGGCC
>WBMZ01008111.1:0-67276 GCA_013400975.1 Atrichornis clamosus | reverse complement strand
CCCTTATCTTACCTAAGCCCAGCTTGCAGTCCCAGGGGCCAAACAGGCACCGGGCAGTTGTTACAAGCGACCTGTCATGAACAGCTCATCAGGGCTGATGCAGATGGGGGAGAACACATTGTTTACTACATCCCCACAACCCAGGACACCTCTTCATCCCTTCCCTCCCTGTATGCTGCTCCCTCCTCAGCCCCTCCCAGCCTTCTAAGCACAGTTCCCTGTAACCAGTTATTTCCATAGGGATACACACAGGCAGGAGGGACTGGGCCTCACTGTGCAAATGCTTTGCAGGGAACAGTTTTTCATTGTGTTGTAATAATTTACCAAAATTCTACATTAATACACATTAACAAGGGACCGTAAATCCCTTGTAGGAGCATAGAGTCTCACACCTTGCTACTTAGGCTTGGTACTGAGACACCCAGTGTTTTAACAGAACCCAGGGAAGCTGGGCCTGTGTCTCCCACAGAAATGGCAGAAAAGATCATTTATGAAAGGAATTACGAACCCTTCACTGGCCTGTAACAGGAAACTATGACTAAAGAACTGACATGCTATGAAGGAATAAATAGAAGTTGTGAATGAAAGAAAATTACACATCCCACAGTTACACAGCTTTTAATTTGTGATAGTCTGCAAGTTCAAGACCCATTTTAGACACACAGTGGTGCTGAGGCAAAGCTCTGCAGAACAGACCAACCTGTGGCTATTAAAATCAGGACAGGCAGGTTGGATTGACTAAAATCAACTGGACAGGCAGGCAGGAATCTACCTTACTTCTGAGAACTGAGCTTCACAGGCTGCAGGGTCTTTCAGCACTGATCCCACTTGTCTAAAAGGTCAAGAGAAGAAAACAAACCATTGAAAGTAAACACTTAAACTTGGTGACAAAGGATTGAAGATCCTTAGAATGCCTCTTTTCTTAATTCTTTTAGACACTAACTTTTGAAAAATCATACTTTGGACATGTACAGTATTTAATTTCTCTTTTAAAGATTAATTTGTCTGGCTGAGTTCCCCATGTCATTAGTTCTGATGATGTAGGGGAAATTCCTCCTATACTTTGTTTAAATGTGTTGCCAGAGCAGAAGATTTGAAAACCCGGTATTTGAATAATTGATTTATTTGCCTTGGTTTTTTTCCTCCTTAAATCCTGTGAATCTTGATTACCACTGGTTTCTGTATACCAATTAATTCTTATTAAGCACCCTTCTTATTTAGCACTAATAGAGTTTTGTGGGCCAAGGTAACCAATACCAGTGTTACTGTGGCTAGGCCTCAGATTTTCTTTATTTTATGAGCAGTCCATAAACCTATAGATTACATGATGACTCTTTAAAATGGGGATCCTACTTGCAGATCTGCAAGAAAATTCATTTCCTTCAGATAAAGAGCATGTAGCTGCAGTAGATAACATTTTCAGGAACCTCAGTGTTTTGTCTGTAGGTTGTCCCTAGTTAATTATAAGCAAGGTCTGGTATCTGCAAGATTTCAGATGCCAAAACTGATTTCACTGATGATGGTTGTTGAAGACTTTCATTCCTGAATGTCCTGAGTGCTGCATTGGTGTCTCTGAAATTGTCTTCACATATAAAATTTTACTTCAGGACAAAATATTAATTATGAATGGGATAAAAAACCACCACCAACAGTTTACAAAGGAGACTGATTCTTTTCCCTATCCAAGACTGGCAGGATAAAGATGCAGGGAGATATCTCTCAAAAGAAGAGCATTTCTGCAGCCATCCCTCCGGTTGCACCAGCCCTGATCCAGCTGTTATTCTCTGCAGTAAAAGAAACAGAGTAAGAGGCAAAATCTTTGGGCAGGGACTGTTATGCAAACACACAGAGCAAAAGATGCCAGCCACGAAAGGAGATCTGGAGAGAGGAAAGTAGCTGAATAGCAAGGTGGGGACAATTTCTCTGTGTCCCCAGGATGCAGATTTTCTGATTCAGTTCTGTGTCTTAAACGAAATTTAAGCTGTTTGAACTAATTCTGATCGTATTATCTTTGCCACCACAGGGTGTCTCTGCATCTCTTCTAACACCAAAGGCTTTGGTAGCCTTTAATGGCAGGCTGCAAGCTCAAGGGAACATAGAGCTAAAGGGAAATGTCCCTCAGTTTAGCTGTGGATTTTCTTCAGGATCATGAGCCTTGGATTGGAATGGTGATGCCTTTATCAGCTGGTAGGAAATTCTTCTTTAGCAGCTATAGTGCCATGATGTTATTTAACTTGGTTTTGGGAACTCTGCTGTATCACACTGGAGAAAGCTGTGGCCATATGATGTGGTGCCCTGACCTAACTTCAGCTCACTCTGCACAAGGTCTGAGGTTTTGTTCCTGTACTGGCACGCTTCTGATTTATTTTTCAGACTGCCATTTCACCTTTACGCTTGTGCGGGTATTTTCTGTCAGCATAAACACTGTATCATTTGATTTGGATAGTTCGTATAAGCCGTTGTAATATGTGGGATTTGGGATCTTCCAGGGGTTTTTTGAGTCTTGTGGATTTTGGTGTAGCATCAATACTTGTTGTACCCTCCATGGAGCTGTGGTAACGACATGAAGTGAATAGCACAGAAAGGGCAGAAAGGTCTTTCTGTCCCAGAAGCTCCTCCTGGCCACACTTGCCACGCATGACTTCACCTCCTCAGTATTCGAGTGTGGGTTGGGTTTGAAGAGTGAGGTGATAACACAGTGGGTGGTACCTGTGTTTGGTGTAAGCCTGTGTGTGGGTGTGGCTGTGTGCTGTAGGGGTATCACACAAATGTATCTTTGTCTCGGAAATCTGCAAAGTAAGCTGTCCTCAGGAGGAGAGAGTTACAGGAGAATTCCAGATGAGAAGTGCTGAGCTAAGTGATCTGTGGATAGATAAAGCTCCAAGCTAGTCAGGAATCTCCTGATTGTTATCAGGGCATCTAAATTGGTTGAAATTCCTTCCTTTCACAGATAAAATCCAGTTTGAAGTGTTTTTTATTTCCATCGGGAAAAGTTTCTCAGGGCCAGGCTCTTATGAGTGCAATATCTGAGCAAAAAACTGAGGCTCAAAGTCCTGCCTGAAGTGACATTTATTCATTCATGCAAACAATTAGCTTCAGCTGAAGAGACAGAATCACCCTCCAGTGGCAGGAGGTATGAGGAGTCTTTAATGCAGTGAGCAAGCTCTCAGGCAGCAGGGGGAGAAGAAAGAGGTTCCTGTGACTAAGTCACTCTGAGGAGTTCCACTGTTCCCCAGAAAGGTGGATCCCCTTCAGAGCTGACAGCTGATGGCTTGAGTCTGAATCAGACTGTGATAGCATCTGAGCCTGGGTTTGGGCAATAACTGAGTGTCCTAACGTCTGGACTGTGGGTGTTGCCACATTCCCTGGGTAATTTTTCCATGAAAATACTCAACCGGTTGATGGCAAGTTTAGAAATTGGGATTGATGCATTGCTCACCCCCAGTAACTGTGGTGGCTTTGCCTTGTTGCTTTGAGAACAATTCATCTTTTCTTTGATTTCTATATCAGCAAACACAGATTTGATCTGGCAACACTGTTGTACTTTATCCCCAAAGGGCACCCCATGATTTGAGGTCTAGATGCTTAGAAAAGCTCCTCTGTGGTCTGGGTAAGTCCTTGCCTTACCCAGATACCTGTTTTTAATGGCTGGTGCTGGCTGTCACTGACATCCACGGAAAGTTAGTGAAGGCAGTGGCAGGTAAAGTATCTTTACAAGTAAAATGGAACAAGGTGTCATGGGGGACAGCAACAATACATGCCACTTTTTTAAAAACTGTGCAGATTTCTTGTTCCTTGGCCTCATTTAGACTGCCTGATGGCCTTGGTTTGAGTGCAAAAGAACATGTGCTGCTTCAGAAGTCTTGTTCTGCCCAGTGGGATGGGGCGTGCGAGGGAAGGGCTAATGTTAATGAAGGGTGAGATTGGATGCCTGGATTTAGGTTGAGTGTGAGGGTGAAGTCTAAGCCAGAAGCAAGGGCTGTACTTCATCTGAGACACAACCTTTTCAGAATCAGTGGTTGATCTAGTAGCTTACGTGTCTGTGGATTTGTTCTGTGTTACGGGTTTTCATTCAAGTACTCACCCGTGACAGCAGGGATCGAACAGCAGTACCTTTCGTCATTCTCTTCCTTTTTAAAATTTTTCTTTCGAGAGAGGAGAGGAGAAAGAAGGCGGTTGCAGAAACACAATGGTTTTCACCTAAATCCCCCCAAGCCTCGTGTCTGGAACGAGCCCCACTCCGCTGACCACACCCAGCGAGCCTGCTCCAGCTCCGCACGGGGAGGAGGCGGGATGCGGGCAGCAGCAGAGGCTCCGCTCGCGTTCGTCACTCCAGGACTTTCTCCCGCCTGGCATGTGGGTGTGGAGGGGGTACCTCCGTGCCTCGCCTCTACTTCCTACTCCGTGATGTGAGGCGCAGGCATGCTCAGTAGCCGGTGCCTACCCCTCCTCTCCCAACAACAGTGCCTACAACAGTAGGAGACTGCTGGCAGCAGGCGCGGAGCCGGAAAGCCATCTTTGCGGGAGAGAGAGGCGGCGGACCCCGCTCGGCCCCTCGCCATGTGAGTACCGGGCCCCGCTCCCCGGCGGGGCGGGAGCTGCTCCGGGGCTCGGGCGGGGGGGACGTGCGGACACCCTGTTGCTTCCGCGGCGCAGGGGGTTTAACTTCTGCCGGGCGGGGTCGGTGCGGGGTGTGGTGTGCAGGGCTGGCTGGAGGGGTGGGCGCGGGGTGAGCGGTGCGGGGCTGCCGCGGTGCCGCCCGTGCGGCTGCGGGCGCGGAGGGGCGTGCGGCTCGCAGGGCGTGGGGCTCCGCAGGTGCCGAGCGCGGAGCCTGCGGCAGCACCGCCCGAGCCTGACCTGACGGCCGCTGCTGGGGAGCTGCCAGCACCCAGATGGGCTCTCTGCTGCTTGTCCAGCTGCCAGGCAGCAGCGGAGGGGGTTATCGACACGTTTCTAGTCGGATTAATACTGAAAAGGAAAGGCTGGGCCAAGATCCTCAACAGGTTCAAGTCAGGATTGTTCAATAGCGTGAGTCACTCAGAGCTGCTGCTCCACAGCAAATGGGTCCTGTTTGTTTTCACTGTTTAATGACATGTTCTCTCTCAGATGATTGCTGTCTGATCAGTTCAGCCTCACCTTCTCCAGCACCAATGGCTTCCTGTCAGCAGTGCTTGATAGTAATCTGTTCCTTCTTGTTCCCACCTCTCCAAATACCTCTTCCAAGTCTTTACATTTAGCGTCAATGAAAGCATTAAGGTTCTCTGCTAGGCAGTGACGAAACCTTCCAAGTCAATTTTGAACCCAGAAGTGTGCTGAGGTAAATAGGAATTGATCAGACCCTTCTTCATTCACAAAAGGATTCAGGCAGCTGAATGCATTATTTGACTATTGTCTCAACTCATTGCTCATTCCCAGTGACCCTTAAGGGAGAGCCAGAGAAGGTGTCTAAAACAACCAGTCAGTTGTGCTGATGTTGGGTAATCTTGGAAGAACTGAAGCTTGCTTGATCCAGAGAAAATGAGTGCAAACAATCCTGTCAATCTGTAATTAAATTACTTCAAAAATATTTCTAGTAACCAACTGTTCTTCATGAGGCATTTTCAAAATAGTCTACAATCACGTATTCTGAAATGTTAGCTTTTCTCTATAATGCTATTTCCTATATAATATCTCAGACAATGAGCTTTTGTTCATGTTGTCCAAAACATTTCCAAACCGCAGAACACTTTAGAAGTTAAAAAAGTCACTGTCTAAAAGAAGATTCCTTATGTAAATACTGAAGTCTGTCTAGTAAGAGCCAGTTCATTGTAAGCTCCTGTTGCCTAGCTGTGGTTGTATGGAGCCAGATGATGACATCAAATGCTTTTATTTCTGTGTGAGCTGTTCTTCAATGATTAATATAAGAGTTTGCTGCTGCAGTTTTATACAATCTAAGCTGTTCAACACTGAGCAATAATTCAGATAATGTTTAATGTAACCTGTGTACGTATCAGTCTCGCTGTATATAGGCATTCGTGAGAGTATTTGTAAATGAAGTAGAAAGGGTGGTGCTAATATAACTTGCTCATAGTTCTTCTTTCAGCTGGATCGTTGAAAGAAAGCCAAGACAAATAAGCAGCTTGTCACTGGCAATGTCAATTGGCTTCTGTTTCATTGCCAGATACTGTAATGAAAACTTTTCTTTGAACATCTCCGCGAATATCATGTCGCTGTAACTCCTGAGTTACTGACGAACGGGGGGTGTATCAGCTACTGGCCTGTAGCAGCAGCGACAGTGGGAGTTCACTTACTACCAGAGCTAGCTGCTGGTGAGCACCAAACACCCTACAGAGGTTACTTCTCCTGCTGGCACCCCTGTGAGAGTATCGGGCTCCTCCCGTGCCTGTGCAGACCTGCTCTCAGACACGCTGCTGTGTCTGCACTGGTGAGAGCTGCTGTGGGTAAGGATCTCCTGCACTGGGTCACATGCCAGCTCCACCCACCCCACTGCGCTGTCCCCTACAGCTCCTTGCAGGGCTTGCTCAGGGAAGAGTACAGTGGGTATGCAGTGGTATTCCCACAATACTTTCCCAGTTTCCAACTTAGGAAAGGGAAGACACTTAGGGAGTGTCTGAACCTGAGGAGAGTTCTTTGTATTTCATGATTCCCCATGGGTTTTGTTCTTTCAGTAAGGTGTCCCGTTGCTTGATTTACAGTGTCCTGGGGCAAGGAGCTTCCCAGCTGGACCCTACAGGGTGTGTAAGCCACTTTCTTTTGGTTTAGAGCTGGCAGGTAGCAGGTTCTGTCTGATCTCTCTTGTATTGGAAACCTGAGAACAGTGTTCCTTATTCACCATGATTTCTGTGATTCATGGTTGTGTATCACCCCAGCAGACCTGCATGATTTCCATCAGGTGGGAATCTGTCCCTGTGGCCTCGCTGACAGTGAGTGCAATCCAGGGCAGGTGAGATATATTCAGGTAACAGACAACTTTCACCTTTGTGCAGGCAGAGGAGAGGAAGCTGTGACGTCAAAAGGATGAATGAAAGGAGAATTATATAAAAGAGATTTAAAGCAAGAACAGAGAAGGGTTAGACCTTGCCAGCACAGCTGGGAAAATTGTTCCAGGTGTAAGGCAGAGCACTCAAACGCATTTGGACAAGGCGTGAGAAGCAGTGAAGGACAAAATGGCGCTCAAAGTTGAGGTGCTTATAGGCTTTGTTCCTTGCTGGGAAACAGACCAACAGCAGCAGGTGAAGTTTTGTTTCCTTTACAATGGTCACAACTCAATAGGTAATTACATGCAGTAGAAGCTCGGGGCATCCTGTCATCTGTTGTTTACAGGCAGGTCAGTGACCAGACAGCAGGGTGCCTTTGATTGCATTAATCCAATACAAATGTACTCTATTGCAGGGGACAACTTTTGTGAGACAAGCAGCAAAGGAAAGCACCTGGCTCTCCCTGGGGCAAAATTGTATCTCATTCCTCGGGTAGCAGTTAGAGCTTCCTAAAAAATATCCTTCTGCTTGTTCCAGCAAGGAGTCCATCCTGGAGGGGATGGATGGGATTAAAATGGTTCCAGCAATAGTAATGAGTCTGTTCTGGTTGAATATCTATTCAGTTCCTCTGAGAAGAATGTCGTGGCTATTTTCTCTTGTTGTTTGTAGTGCAGTAATTAGCCCTGCTTTTGTGCACATTATTTTATAAAACTTGTCAAAATCTCCTTACCGTTCTCTTTTACTGATCAGCAGAGACAAACGATTCAGTACAGAACTCTGCACCGTCCTGATCCACGGTTTTCAGGGAGTTTCATGGTTTAGAGCTAGTGCATGCCCTAGGAAAGTATAACAAGCATGAAATGGAGGGATACATCTTCTAAGTTGTGCAGCTGTTCCATGCTGCAAGTGTCTGTGTTCCCTTAGAAATATGTTTCACAGGAGCTCCACAAATCCGTGGTGGCAGGAAGATGTGAGTCCAGTGGCGCTCTGGAGGTTTTACACCTGGTGGCCAAGCTGCCTCAGACCCAGACAAGCTAAGTTCAGTACTGACATTTGGTGACTTTCTGTCTCCTCCCTACAGTCAGCCAGAGGGACCTCGGGGTGGAGAGTCCTGTGGTACTGGTCCACACAACCACAGCTGTGGAGGAGTGGGCTGCTCTTCCCATTTAAGGGATGTAATGGAGCTTGTAGTGAAAATAACCAGGCTGTTCGCAGAGGAGCAGGGCTGTGTGCGTGAGAAGAGGATGTTGAGAAGTGGAAAGCACCCCGTTTTCAGCATTTCTGTTCTGACTCTTGTTTGCTGGTTCTAAGGCTCAGAGCTCTTAGTAAGAGCCTTGAAGTATGAGCATTAGGAATAGGAGCTGCTGTTTAATCTGCTGCTTTGAGACATCACCAGAGGGGTATGTGTGTTTTATTCACTGTTTGCTTCCCTCGACTTGCTCTCTCGTGGCATCATGCAGACACAGATAAACGTCATGTATTGCATTAGAAATAAATGCTTCCCGCTCACATGGAGTGTTATTTCTGATGCACTCAACTTGCCATTTGAAATAAGGGTGGCCCAAGTAGGTCATGAACCTTTTGGATATTTGGGTGATGAGCGTTTGAAAGTGCAGAGATCAAACTGCCTGGTGTCTGGAGGACCTCAGCAAATAAAGTCATCTCAGAATGGGAGAAATTGGGAATTATATGTGACAAATGCAGACAAAAATAATATGTCCTAGTAAACATTCTTCAAAACAGGCTAATACAAAGTAGATGAAACACAAATAGTTTAGCTTGGTGGTCCCTTTCCTTGTGACTTAGCACTCATTCTTTCTGCTGTGCATCAGCCTTAACTTGTTCCTGTCGACTTCCAGGCATTTGGCACAGGTAGTTCCAGCTGTGGAGTGACTTACAGGACACTGAAAGGGGCTGCAATGGAAGGTGAATGTTCTGGCAAAGGCAGATTTCTCCCTTTTTAGGTGCTATTTACATGATTAAGGTAAAATTACTGAAAAATCGGTAATTAGGCTGTAGAGCATCAGGCAAAGCCGTGTTCGTGTGCCCGTGTGTGTACAGACTGTGCCAGGGTGAACAGGCAGGGCTGAGGGAAGGAGAGAGTGTATCCAACCTGCTCTCCCCTTCCTTGCACTGCTCTTCTGCCACCACTTGTAGGATGCAGAACACATGGAAGATGCTCCCTGGCAGATTCAGCCAAATGTTTACAGTTCTGGAAGGGGCTGTACAGACTGTTCCCAATAAGTTCAAATTGACCAAACTGTTTGTTTTAAGCAATTGCAACTCAGAGACAGAATATTCTCTCTCCTACGTCATTCAGTGCTCTCTGCTGTCATTATTCACAGCCATTCCCTGCAATTAACTAGGCTGGGTGTTTTAATGATGCAATTCCTTTTTTTTTCCTGGTGTCCGTGGTTAAGCACTCTAAACTCTTTTCCATTATTCATTGAAGAGCTATCAAATGATTGCAAGGTGTGGGGTTTTTTTAACTGCTTAGTTATGACATCCTTATGTTTTTTCAGTGTAAAATAGTATGTAACTGATTGAAATAGAGCTGTCTGTACATTTGCAAGTAAGTACTTTATTGTTTGTAATTATATTGTTGCTTCTGTACTGGATGATACATTTAGAATGGAAGTTCCTGACCAAATGATCTGAATTATGTGATCCAGTTCCTTGATCTTTTCAGGTGAAAAATTTAATGAGAAAAATAAAAGTATTTATATTTCAGAATAAATGAGAGAAAAATTTAATTTATCAGGTGTTTTAACTTACACCTGGGCTCAGTATCCCAGGATCGAAAGATAATTCTTCTAGAAAATAGAGATTCTCCTATGATCACCTTTTAGAAGATAAACCACATATTGTTTCAGGAATTGTTTTGTTTTATTTAAAAAAACCCCAAACATTCTCATCTATTGCAGTGTGTTTTCAATGTATTGGAATGGTTTCCAATATGTGACCACTGAATATTTGGAAGCACCAGATAGCTGACACTTTGTGAGGAGTCCGTGTTGGGAACTTCACTGGCAGTTTTGTTATTATGAAACCTGTCGATACCCTGCAGAATTGCAACAGCCTTTGCAAGTAGCTGGAGGCAGAAACAGAACTGCTGGGCAGCAGGAACACCCCAGAGGCTGTGATGGGTCCTGTCTCATCCAATGGTGTCCGTGTTCTGGAGTCTGAGTGGTCAGGCAAGTGTCCATAGAGCTTCCAAAACTCTTCACGTGGTCTGGAAAAGAGTTGGAGAGAAGAAATACACAGAGATAAGTGTTGTATTGAACTCTTCTTAGTGCCTGATACTGGATAGGTGCTGATTTCCTTTTAAGATGCTCATACAAGATCCAGATGGGATTTTATATGTTGAACTTCTAAAATTTTAATTGGAAGTTGGAATTTGAAAAGTGAACAGTATTAAAAATGCAGTCATTTTAGCAAAAAGGTTTTTCTTATTTCCTATTCTGGATGGAGGAAAAAGTTTTATGTCACAAAATTACCAAAAGATTTCTTTGCGTTCTAGGAAATGAAGTTGCAAAATTTGGTTTGAAATAACTTCTTGAAGGACTGTAGTGCATGTGTTCAGGAGAGATGTTTTGGGAGATAATGAAAAATCTGACTGGATGTGTCCTGAGCAAGTTCATCTAATGGGCTCTGCTTTGAACAGATGGTTGCACTAGATGATCTCCAGAGGTTGCTTCCAACCTCAGTGCTTCTCTGATTCTGTTTGAAAAGGTCAGTCAAAATTGAATATGTTCAAGTTAATTAAACTAACATTTGGCTGTTTCCCAAACATTCAAGATCTTGACGTTTCATCCATGATAATTTGGTAGCACTTTGATTTTCAGCCCATTGGCAGTGGATGCCACAGAAATACCTCTAATAGAAGGGGAAAACATATGGTATTCAGGAAGGGAGGAAATGTGGGAGCTTAAAAGAAGTGCAGATCACTGGAATGCATTATTAAATTTGGCTTGAATGCAAAAGTTCATGTTCTTCCCACAGAGAACAAAACCCAGGTTCCCTGCAAGTGAGCTTTCTCATCTTTCATCTTCTATGCAATCTTCTCTAGCTTGGTGTCAGCTCCCATCTCTCTACACCATGTCTCACAAGACCTTGATGTTTGGAAAAAGCTGTTGTTCTGTTCCCCTGTAAATGCTGCCTCAGTAGTGCAGAGTGATCATTTTAATAAAACCATATGTGCTTATATCAAGTTAGAGCATTCAGATCCATGACAGAGGAGAAGGAAATGTCACTGTCACATGCAGCACATGATGGGAATCACTCATAGCAGCAAGGCTAGCAAGGAGTGGTGAGCTGGCCAAGGCAGGAGTTGTGACCCAGTGCTACAGAGCTGTGGCTTTTGCAGCTGAGTCTGTAACTTCTGGAAATGGTGAGTTTAATCCCTGGCTTATCTGCCAGATGGTGGCTGTTGGAGCAGCACAAAGAACTTGTGTTGTTTCAGGGCACGGCTGTGGAGGTGGATCCTTGTCTGTGGACAGGCTCTGCAGTGTAGGCTCCTCACATCCATGCTGGTACCAGGCACATCTTGTTTCTGGGCTCTCAGAAGCTGGATGGATCCCTAGCTCAGCATCTTCCCTGCCTCTCCTGATCCTTTCCTCATACCAGATTTCATGTGCCTCTGGAGAGGTGAGTTTTCCCAGTGAACTGCAGTTCTTGCTGGAATCAAGCCCTGAACCTTCCAAATGAGTGATCCACCCAAAGCACTCAGCTCTCCTGAAACATGACTGCCTATGTAAGAGCAAGTGTGCATCCGTGAAGGAAAGGTGTTGGGAATTGGCTCCCTAGGCTGCTCGGCATCTCCTGTGCACACACAGCAAGGCTCTGGGAGGTGGGGGTGTTGTAATGTACTCCTTGCCTTTTTAGACACTGAGGTGTTCTGGATGGTGCGATGTGTCAACGTTTTAGAAATATAAGGGTACTGATAAAGCTTTCCTAGAAACTATGAAAATCGTTAATTATCCCTAAACCCACTTGTTATCTACTTCAGGAGGTTAATGGTTAGAGATTGCATTTGTTCATTTGAATTCATATACAAAAATAGCTCCTCTTTATCATGCCAGTGACTCTGGTCCTATGCAGGGCCTTAATCACAGAGTGCTGCAGTAAGGCAAAGGGCACTGCTGCTTGGAAGCATAAACCTGATCTGCAGTTACCCACCAGCTGTTGGCACTGACTATCGCGTGAGTTAGTGCTTTGTACATTATTCTGGAGTTTAGAGAGGAATTCTAAGCCTGTACATTCCTTATTGCTGTCAGTGGTCCTGAACAACATTAAAAAAAAGAGACAAAACTTTCTCACCCCCTCTCTCCCCCTCTCTCTCCCACACTCTTTTAGGCTGAACTGTGGGAAAGTTTTCTGAGCTCCAGCTAGGTTTGAGGATAGCTTTGTCAGATAATGGTTCCCCCTTCTTCCTTCTTGTGTCTCCAGTAGTGTCCACTTGCAGTGTGTGCACGGAGAGAACACCTGCACCCAGCACCTGTCATCCATGGCGACCACTCAGAGGGGGAAAGGGCAGGGGAAACAAAGGAACAAAGAGCTTTAATCAATAGCACCAAAAACATCAGGAGTGCATTGAGTGACAGAACAGTCCTTTCAGAAGGCTTTGAGTATTGGGTTGCTTCCTACACTTGCAAAGGTGACTGGGATTTGATGATGACTTGTAGCCCCTCGGCTCACCCAAGGATGTCAAGGCAGAATTCTCTGAGCTGGTGTCAGCGCTGTGGTTGAGAGCCTTTCTGCTGATGGGGATCTGGGGAGAGCTCAGCTTGAGAGTGGGTACTGCCAGGATGAATCAGCAGCTATCTTCCTGGAAGCAATTGACAGTCTGGATATCCCAAGTGTTTAACAGAGATCCCACCAGGCTATAAAAGTCTGCTTGTGAAATGTTTGACGACTTCTTTCCAGCAGGGAGCTGTACAGTCATTCCCTGACAGCTGAGATCCTGTCTCCCACACATACATGAAGATCACACAGTGACATTTTTCAGCAACTTTGTTTACTAGATGATATAAATACAAAAACATTTCAAGTCACTTAACACCTTGATGCTTTTTTCTTTGCATTGAACATTTTAGGAAGACTGTGGGCGGAGGGAATGAAAAGGCAGAATATGCCCCACATGTCTCAGCATGTTGACACTGGTCACATTTTTCATGTCAGTCCCAATTGCTTCATGAAAGACATGGTCTCTTGTATTTCATTTTTGTAACTGATACGTGGCTTCAGCAGCAATGTTAGAGAAAAGACCTTTCCATCAGCATGTTCACTGCCCTTGTAGTGACAATCAGTTTTATGCAGTTGACTCTAGGGGAGAATGAGCAGATTTGATTAAGTTCTGTGCAGACTGAGATGTCTTAGCAGTGGAATGATCTCCTAACAGAAATCACAGCTGACAGATGCTTTTCTTGTTTAACCCCCACCTGGCAAAGCCAGTTATGAACTATGCAAGTTGGTATTTTTCTTGTTCCTGACTCCCAGATTGCTATTTGCTGAAGAACTCCTTCACTACCACAGTTTTAGAAATAAAGCCTATGCTCAGTCCTGAGCTGCCCCTCTCAGCCCTTCGTATTGCATGAGCAGTCTGGATGGTGAAACTTGTCATGCAGAAAAAAGGCACTTAGAGTAAAACATAACAATGATGGAGTCAAACCCTATATATTTGGGCAGAAGAAAGGACAAGTCAGACAGTGCCTGTGTGAGAATCAAGAGAGGGCCTGCACCTTGGGGAAGGAAACAATGAACCCACAGAGCAGAGTTCCTCCCAAAAATACCCTCATTCCTGTGTGCTGTCGGTGTACAAGAGGCACCCAGATTTTTGAGGAACTCGCTGTAGACTTGGAGGAATCTGTAGGTCTCATATCAAGTGAAGGAACTCCAGAAACCATAAGTTTGATTGCGCTGAATGAATGCTAGAACTGAAGTCCCTTAGAAGATTAAGTGCTATGCAGCAAAGGGAAAAGGAGTCCAGGAGGTCATATCTGTGTAGGAAGTTAATTCCAAAATCCTCTGAGGCAACATGGCTACTGACTGGGTCAGGCTCAGATCAGGCTCAGATCAGGCTCAGCTCAGAGCTAAATCATTCTGTACAAGGTACTTTCACTCTGAGATGATGCAGTAGCATTGCATAACTTGAAGGGAAACATTAAAAGAAAAAGTAGCAATAATTAGTTCAGAAAGTAACTCCCAATGAATTTAGCATTTCTTACTTTGCTGAGTGAACCTGAAAAATCCCCAAATATTTTAGAACATTAAACATTTAACAAAACCTAACCAGTGACTAGCTAAATGTTCATTTAATTTAAAACTTCCCTTTTCCCTTTATTTTTTAGCTTTCTTTCTTTTTTTCTTTTTTTTAGGTGTGGTCCTGGTGCTTTTTTCAGGGTTTGTTTTGGTATTGCTTGTCTATTTACAGCAAAGGCAACTGTTTCCTCAAACTGGAGCAGAGTGATTGTGCCTCAGTGTTTGGATACATTTGTAACCGTTTGTAGAACTCCTGTAGCCAAAAGGATATTCTCAATGGCTCACGTTTATTTCTATTATCTGTGTTTTGCTTTGAAACTGACTGCGCAGATTGCTAATGGGATTTTGCATGTAAATAACAAGGGAAGGTACTTCATAAAGATTGCTTCCCCTCTTAAAAAAATGGATCATCTAGGATTTAGGATAAAAAATGAGAAACTCTTTTTATTTGGAGGGTGGTGGGGAAGTGTTGTGAGTAACAGACAGGAGGTAGTGACCTGGCGAGCGTGTGGAGGAGACAAATGTGGGTGTTTGCCCTTGCAGGCTGCTGCACCAAGCCAGCACTCAGTCTCCTGCCAGCACAGCCACAGAACAGTCTCCGCACCCAGGTGCCTTAGGCAGTGACTCGCAGGCTGAACACCGTTCTCTGCCGTTCACCGTGCTTCCTGGTTAACCTGCAGGTGGTCTCTCCCAACGCCTGCCTTGTCCCGCCTCTTCCCTGCTGGGTGTGACTTGTCCGTCTGCATGGGAGGCTTTTCCCTCCCTGGGGTGGCTTGATTACAGGTTTATTTTAGATTCATCAACCGGCAAGCATGCCTTAGAGCTCCCAGTGACAGAGGGCTCCTAGCCTTATTCCCCATGGAATGGCCTTTGAGTCTGTGCTGGGATGGTAGCATGCGTTTTGGGACCAGCAACAGAAACATATCCAACAGCCTGTCAGTGGTGACAGGAGACAGGATTGCAATAACTCCCTTGTGCTGTCAAACAAACAAAGGGAATCCCTCTGCTCTGAGCTACAATTTCCTTTAATTTGATCAAAGTAGAATAATCTGCATTTATTCTTCTTGGCTGTCTCTTTGAGAGAATACACTAGGCAAACTCAGCTCATTCTTTCATATCGGAGAAGACTGGATGTAGGCTGAGGTCAGAAGAAAATAATTTAGAATATGTGAGGAATTGAGGTGAGGGTCTTGACTGTTTCTAAACTGTTTTGAATTTCTGAAAAGCCTTTGCTTTTTCTGTTCTGCCAAGCTCCAACCTTGTAAATCCTTCTTTTGGGAGCAGTACAGAAAACTGAGAATCGTCGTGATGGAGAAGGCTTCTTTTACTTTAACCTCACACCTTAAATCACAGAATCACAGATGCCTCAGCATTTGTACTGGGCACATGAGAGGTGGTGTGACCTCTCAACAGGCCTAACAGCACAATCCTCTGATAATGGAGACTTGAAATTTAAAGCAAAGCTTTCTCTCTCGCTCCAGACTCCTTTAATTAGCTACTAGGACTCTGGGACTCTGCTATGTGCATGCAGGGGTAGAGGGGTGGTCCTGTGAAGCCATCCCTTCCAGTCAGGGAGCTTTTTCAGCAGAGGCTGAGTGTCTGTAGTCATGTACACTGGGAGTGCAGCAGAGAGAAACAGGATTTCTGCCCTCTAAAGGTGAAGCAACAAGGTAAATCTCCACATGCAGGAACCTGGGCAATACCACTGCTTCTATGGCTACCCCATGTTTATCCATAAATCCTGAATCAGGGATCACATGTTTTTGGGATAGAAGAGATTGCTTCTGCTTCCTTTTTGCTATAGCTACAGAGAGACTGAATGAAGAGGACACAGGGATAGACTGACTGGGATGTCCAACACACTGCTACTTTAGACATCACACTGCCTCTCTCTTGTACAGAGAATGAAATTAGTGCTGTCTCTGGCCTCCCGCCTGCAAAGTGGAACAAAGGGAAAAAGAAAAAAAAGACAAAGGTTCAAGGACTTTAATTGTCTTCAATTACTAGATTGCTGCCCAAGTAATGGGGGCTTTTGTTTGGAACTGGGAATTCCTTATAGTTACTGCCATAACCAAAACAGGGTGGTTCTTGAGAAGCCTTTACTTTTCCAGAATGTACTGTATTTTGTATTTCCAAGTACAACAGATTTTAGACAGAACTTGCTCTTGGGCATAACCAGATGAATGTTCAGGATGCCTAACTCAGAGATGAAAAATACAAGTGAGTTGACCTTAAAAGTATTAGGAAACAAGATATTACTATTCCACAAGAGGTGTGAGATTTTCAGGTGAGAAGATACTCAGCACAGGAACAAACACCTCTGCCTAGAAGCATGCAGACCTTTTATTCAAAATGCTGGTGTTTATAATGACAGTTGTTTTGTGCAGATGTGTATAAAGAAAGTCCAGTTTAGACATTTCCATGATGCGGTGCAAGAGCTATTCTGCATATGAGTATTGTGATGCAAAGCACGTTCTGTTTGACAATTCAGTGGTTTGCTCTGTCTTTAGAAATTAAGCCCTGAGAGGCTGGCATTTTTTGCATGTGTGTGCATTAGGTGGGTTGTTTTGGGATAGGCAATTTGTTTTGTTTATTGTTCAGGCTATCTCAAATGGAGAAGTTGCTTGACAAATTCAAATGTTGGAATTCAGCATCTCGTTTTTGGGGCTTCATCTCCAGTCCACGGGGGTGGCTCTTGTCCCAGTTTAGGTATCTGTCTTTGAAGAGTACTTGTTTCTTATCAGTAGTACTTTGCTTTCCACAGGATGTGTTGGTGGTGCTCATCCTCTCTGTGTGGAGGGATCCTTTCTAGTAAGTTGAATGACAACAAACCAGTAACAACTATTTTAAGTTATCTGTCTATAGCATCAGAGAAATTGAGAATACGTTTCATATAAGGATGGTGGGTAGCTATTGACTGCACAGGAACTAGCCCTGCTCTTAAAAAATGAAGGTCATGGGCTGTATAATACCATACTAGATAGAGGAGGATGCATCCAGCACCTTTCTCTTTCCTTCTTGTCCCCAGTCCATAATATACACCTAAGTAAACACAGGCTCAGCACTGCACAGAGTTACACCATATAGATATAGCCACATAGAATATATTTTATGGAATATTTTCCTTCAGAATTAACAACTGTTAATGGGAATTAAGAAAGAACATAAAGCATCTTGGTTTATACTGAGTAGCATAAATGAGTAAAAATGATTAATGTAGTTCTCTTACATGCTTATGATTGTCTCAGAGCTTTAATGAGTGTCTTCCCTTGGCTGATGTCCTTCAAAATTATCTCACAGAATTGAGTTAGTGTGGGATTGTGTCTCCATCACAATGCTCCAGAAATTGGTGTTTTAAAAGAAGTTAAGACTCCAGTCCTCTTCCTGAATGTTTCTTCTCTCAAAGAGCTGGGGTAAAAGCCAGCCTACAAGAGCCCTTACCCTCGGTCTGGCTGGGAAAGTGGCCTTGGGGTGGTGGCTCCCGCCAGTCATTTTCACCCTGCCCGTGTGCTGGTGTTTGGTGACACACATGAGGTCGAGTACCAGAGAAGTGGTGAGCGAAACAGGGGAGCAAGACGTTCTAATTACCTGGCACTGGGAGAAGGAAAGACCTTCTGCTCCAGTGAGATGCTTTTAAAGGGGGTAACCGTGGTAAATCAAAACCATCTCTGCCTTGCTCCTTCTTCTTGCCTCTTTCCTCACCTTTGATCTATGACTAACCTTTGAATATCTTTGCTCTGCTGTAACTATTCTGCCTTCTCCACTTTTGTGGAGTGAATTTGCTTCAGCAGTGTGTGCACAATGTGTGTCTTTTAGATTTTTCATCAGAGGCCACTTCTTGTGCCATCAGAAATAAACTTGCTTGGCTTGCTTCTAATCTGAAATTTGATTTCTTAAATGTTAATACATTAATTTTTCAAAAGAAAAAAAAAGCAGGGGGAAAAAAAGCAGTCATGCTGTGACATGTGAACATAACAGAACCTGTGGACTGGGGAAAATATCTTCTGACTAGAAAAGATCTTTGAAGAGAGAAAATAAATTCCCTATGGAAAGATCAAAGCACATGAAGTTAATGGATTATGACAAGGTAAAAATATACCTGGAGAAAATAGTAGGTTCAAACATAAAAGGGAAATAGGAAGGAGTGGGTTTTTCTGTTGGAGATAAAGGATAGTTAGATGACTAGCTAAGTACTTGAGATTATATGTTGTAGCTAACGGGCTATTAGTGGGAATAGGGATTTTTTTTCTGTCTGGTGCAGCCTCCACGTATGTGGTGTCAAGGTAGCCTTGGAGTTGCAATCCTGAATTCCTGCTCTATTGCAGTGCTCTGTGCTGGTGGCTACAGCCTAATGCACCCTGTACTGCAAAAAGACCCTCTCAGACTGGCACAAGACTGATGTAATTGTAATAACTCTTAAAGTCACCTTAATAATCTGAGTAGATCCTGCCAGGGTCGAAAATATATGGAGCTTATCACCGAAAAAAAAGCAGTAACCCATCTGGTGAGCAAGGAAATATTCATGGGTGAGGAGCTCTGCAAAAAAGCTTTGTTCAGGTTATTGTTAGCAGAGATCATCTGTGCTGCTGTAGGTGTCCGTGGGCCTTCACTGCTGCAGCGGTCGACGCGTCGCTGTCATGCAGACACAGGCACTAAAGCTGAGTTACAAAGCCAGATCCTCAAAGATCTCCCTGTCGGTGGGAATCAGACATTTGGAATGCCTCAAGAAGCCGGGGTCAGGTGACTTTGCTGGGCTTCTGTGGCAGAGCAGGAGCCGCACCTCACTTCTCCTGTTTAGACTCCCATCCTTCCTGAGTCTCCCAGGGGACTTGTGCCAGTGTTTTACAGGCATGAGGAGGTTCACCTGCGCTAACTACAAGGGATTGGATCTACTGAGAGATGCTCAGTCACACAGAACCATCTGTAGGTGTTGCTGCTTGCCCCTCTGGATTATTTCTCTCTATATTTGAGCAGTTGCATTTCCACGAACCTGCTGGTTGTTTCCTGGATTGACAGTGATGTGTAAACAAAATTTGTTCCTTGTCCTTAACAACACCTTTTTGCCCTCTTGGTCAGTTTCTCATTTACTTTTCACAATTTTTAAGAAACAGCCTGTCTCTCTTATCTCTCTGTCTACAGAAGTTTACTTTGATAAAGGCAGTAGATTTGTGTAGTGACTGGAAGGAAGAAAAGTTTGCATATGTGGGTCACCTCTGTACTCATGATCTGATGGAGAGCTGAACAACACTGGAGTGCATTTCATCAGCACATCCACTCATTTCATTCAGCACATCCCATTTAGTGCTTTGCCTGTGACCATATGCTATGAGAATGGTGTAATTACCAGATGGGGCAAGAGAGAGATGGAGGTCTTGGTAAATCCTGGTCTCCCAGCCCTCTCTCCTCATTAATACTGCCTGTGCTTAATGTGTGCTCCTCTGCTGTTCCAAGAAGTGGCTAAACTGATGCAGGATCTCTGTTGCTTACAGCTCACAGGCAACTTCAAATTAAATAAATCTAACTTAATTAAAAATAAAATTGTAGCCTTTCTATTGGTTAGCCAGTTTCACTTTAAACTAGAAAGTTTTCTCCTTGTTTTAAAGCAAGAGCAATTGCAAGAACAGTAGTCTCTCGTCTGACCCTATGATGAGAAGGAATTACATAAAGGAATAGATTTCAGTGGGTGCATAGTCCAGAAGGAATGGAGCAACACGAGTACAAAATTCATTTATTAATAGTAAAGCACTGCTATCTTCTATTCTCTTAAGATCTTGTTTAGTTTGGTGTGGTATAGACAAAAACCAAAGAGTTATGGGAAGTAGGTGCAGCAAGACTGGATAGAACAAATGGTTTTGAACAAAAGTGTTTTTGCTCTAGAAATGAGAAGACAAGAGATCTTGAGCTGAATATTTGATGTTCAGAATTCTTAAGAGTAGGACCCCAACAAAATTTCAAAGGAGTAATTGGACAGAAGTAATTGCTAGAACAGCAGCCACCGGGTGACTTAGACAGTATGTCAAGAACTGCTGTAGTATTGAGGCCTTTGCCAGCTCTCAGTATGAGGCCCATGCTGCTCCCAGCTTTTCTAGGAGGATGTTCTGTTGTAATCCTTTCTGTGTCATGAGAAAATTGTGTATTTTGTAATGTCTGGCACCCCTTTGGGATTTTTTTGGTTTTTTTATAACCGTGCCACCTTAGTTTAGCAGCAAAGTTTATATACCGGTCCTAAATTTCAGTTTTCAGCCTTTATCTCACCATGGTCCATGTGTACAAAGCAGCAATCACAGTGGAGCCTTTGGGCACAGGCTGCTCCTGCCAGGCCCGGAGCAACTGGCCTGCCCTGTGGAGTGCTACTCCCAAAGGCAGCAGTGGGTGCAGCAGTGCAGTGGCTCTGTCTCTTCCATCTCTTTCTGTTTCTCTCAGCCCTGTATGGCTTTTCTTCTGTGAATTGTCACTTTGACCATCAGTCATTTCCATTGCAGTGTTGAGGTGGGGAGGTGACAGCACACACAGCATTGCCGCGGGAGGGTACTGCTAGGACATGATGCTGGCAACACATGCAATTGGCCACACTGATTTCTTCCCTTTTCATAGTTGGGAAGAAAACATATGGAATTAGTAAGCAACAGAACCTCAGTTTTCGTTTGAGAAAGGAAATAGAGAATGATTCATTCTGAAACCATACGCTCCAAAGGAGGAAGATTTGAATTATTAACAGCATATCTAAACATGACGGGTGCTGACACCTTCATCTCTAATTTTTACTGCCGTGGATTTTCTTCACATGCAGTGAGAGAATTTACACTACAGGAACTGTTAATGGTTTCACGCTTCCTACCCATTTTTAGCTGCATAATTTATGGAAAGCCATTACTAGGTGAGTCACTGCTTTCACAGAATTAGTGTGGCTGAGATAGAGCTTTGGGTGTTCCTTTAATTTCCATATTTGCTTGAAAGGAACATCAGATCCACATTAGAACTGTTAGTGTTTGGTATAACAGTAGAGTTCAGAGTCTCTGCTCTGCTTGATCATGTACAAATATTGCAAGAGATGCTCCTTGTCCCTATAAGCTAACAAGCTAAGAAACAAGAGAGATACTTCTCTGCATTCTAGATGCTGTGAGTCAGGGTGTTTCATTATGAAGAACTTGTGCTAATTGGATGGAATTAAATAATTCCAAAGATTACAAACAGAAGCAACACTGGGAATCTCACTGTAAATCTCACTATAAAGAACTTACTGCAGAAGCACATTTACTCTCTGGTTGACCTTGTTGAGAGGTAGACATTCACAAGTTAAAAAATATAACAGTCAAGCCTGAGGGTCAGGGTTTTTCTCTAATAATAAATGAACCATGGGTTGAAATACATTTGGGTTGTCTGTATCATGAACGTAGCAAGAGAAAATGCAGCGTGTAAAATACTCAAGCACTGAATAAGGGGCAGATTTCATAGCCAATACTCTTTGTGATAAATAAGTCAGAAATATTTGTTCAGTTTAGTCAACAAACTCAACTAAATGGTAATGATAAAATTTGAAGGAAATCTTGAATTGAATCTTTAAGCTACTTTACTCTTCTATAAACCTGTACACTTGTCACAAAAAGCATGTGTCACTTATCTTTCACCCGATTACATGCTCTTAAATACCTCTGTAGCATTTTTCTGCTACAGGTTTTCTGTCCCGGCCTGCCTCCAGAGCCTGCTTGTATCATCTCTGTGTGGGGTTCTTGGCTGGGGAGCCCGCACCTCGCTGCACGGCAGGTGGCGGGTGGTACAACTGCCCCCCTTCAGCTTCCACCTTTGCCTTGCTGGGAAGCTGCTGCGTCAGAGGCCGTGTGGGGCTGCGGCTGGGTTGGCTCTGAACTGCTGTCCTCAAGAAATTGTCATCCTTGGGGGTGATCTGCAGGTGAGAATGAAGTGGACCACCACGAGTTCTCACTCTTCCACTGGAGAGTTTGTGGGGGGTGAAACTGGAGAAATGATGTTACAAGTAATTTATTGCTCAGGATTTTTTTTCTCTCTGCAATTTCTTTCTTTTCTGTCAGCTCCTTTTTTCTCACACCAATTACTCTGACTTAAAAAATTACAAAGCTCTTCATAATAGTGCTTAAAGACTGATATGTTTGCTGTGTAAATTCTGAGGCATGTCTTCAGCTGCTATAAAGAGACTCTGAAGCCACAAAGTTGGTTTTTTTTTTTTTTTTTAGTTACAGATCTCTTATGTATGAGCTATCCACATTTTCCCCCAAGGGATTTAAAAATTCTTAAAAGATTTTAAAAACAAAAGGAAAAAGGTACAATAGTGACTGATACTATTAGGTTGGGAGACAATAACTTATTGGTGGCTCATTAAATGCTTAGTTACAGAAATTAAATATCAGTGGTGTTAAACAGTTTGTGTCTGTACAGGTTTTCCTGTGTACCCCCAAGTTATGCTTTTGAAAGTGGTGTTAGAAAATAAATTCAAAATTACCCTTAAAATCTGTCATCAAACTGATCACAGGAGAATGTTCTTGCCTACATATTAACCAATAAAACATTCTTTGACTACTGGTTTACAATGTGAGTCTGTGGTGGAGTTGGAAGCCCACTGGCACTGACTTTTATAAGAAGATTCAAAGTACTTTGAATATTTAGCATTGAGCTGTTCCATCAGGCTCTTCAAGTAGGATTTTTCTTAATGAGAATGTGTTTGGACTACATACTCACTGGCCATACATCTGCATTTTCAGGTAAGCATTTTTAATTTTCTTCTGAACTGAAATCTATACAACAATTTGTGGTGGATTCTTTTATTTGTACTTTCAAAACACCCCACATTTTTCATATTGTTATTTTATTCAGGGCAGTTGAGTGACTGAATGCAGAAAAAAAGCAAAGCAACAACATTCTTTGAAAGCTGAAGGATTGCCTGTTCATTTCTTATATCAGTTCTACATAAAATGAACAGTGTCCTCCACTGGAGAGCACTGACATGACTAAGGCAAAACACTGAATAGCAGTAGGAAAAGCAGAGGTTAAAAGAGGTGTCCACTTGCAGGACTTTCAGATGGTGCTGGCTCTGGCCAGCCTTTCCAAGGAAACACAGTTTGTGCGATTGCCTTTGTACCATCCTGCTAGACTTGGCAGAGTGGTAAAGACCTCATAGATCCAAATGCCTAAAAGCTGTGGAAAATCAGCAGCCAGGTAGAGTTGAGACCTCAGTTATTGTTGCCAGCTGAGGAAAAGTCAGTCGGAGCAGCTCGGGAGCTTGTTGTTGCTGGGGGTGGCTGTGTGCAGGGATGGTTGGGACCTCACCACATCAACTGGGCTGATGCTCACTGGAAAGGGAAAAGCTGGAGAAGAGCTAGTGGATGTCCAGGAACTGAAAGGATTGCAAGTTAGCAAGTCTTGCAAGATGGTAAGGGAGGTAAGCTGGAGGTGTGTTGGTGACTGGGGAGGGATGTAGCAATTTTGGTTGTGAAGCCAGACTTTATTGTTTAGTTCCTCATGGAATGGTTCATAATATAGTCTGCAAAAGTTGCTTTTTGCTGGCAGTTATAACATCATAAACCAGGGAATAAATGGAGTCATTCTAAATATTGCTGATGGTTTAGACCAGTAGGAGGGATAAGGTTCAGGATCATTGACAACTCCTAGGGGACGCTAACCACCAAAAAAAAAGGCAGAAATTCTATACAAAGTGAAGAAGTATGATAATATATCATGAATGTTTGTTCAATAAATAAGGCGGTGGATTGAGTATTTGTCCTGTTTTGATGCATTTTGTTTCCAAGCAAGCTAACATACAAACAATAATCGAGTGAAAATATTGTTTTGTTTTGGACATTGACTGCTGCCTCCAGTTGCGCCAGAGGACATCTGAAGTGGTAAGATGGAGCATACCCCACTATTAAAAGCCCCTTGGACATTGCCTGGTACATGGTGGAGCTGTGACAGTAATATTTTGCTGTAATTGCTCTCTCAAGTTGATGACAGAGTGCTGAAGTTGCTGTCACTTTTTCTGTACGAGTTAAGCCAAGTATGTGTGATTCACACACACTCACTGACAGAATGCTCTGAATTTACGTGATTAGAGAGCTCTTCAGATTAAATGCAATTCATCAAGGCACTTCTCACAAGTAAAATACCTGTGTCAGATTAGCCCCTTTTCCTTTGCAGGTATAGGACAGTAATCTTACTGAATTCGAGCAAAGTCTCTGAACTACCTGCACCTACCATCAGGGAGGTAGTTACATAATGTCTGCAATTAGTTCCAGATGTAAAACTGCATATTCAAGAATGAAGGCTGAGTTAAGTGCTTTCAAAACTAAAAAAACCCACCAAACCAACCAACCAACCCCCCAGAACAGCAACAAAAAACCCCCCCAGCACAAAGCAGTACTTCAAGCTTCTGAAAAAGAGGCTTTTTCAGAAAATCAGGCCCTTCAAATCTTTTGCATCTCATGGAATATTTGTCAAAATCTTCATAAGAAAAAATGTTTAGCAAGAAGTGTTAGAAAGTTCTGGATCTTTTAGGAAGATTTTATATAGACGTAAGCTGCAGGTTCTCTGGAAAGTTGCCATAAAAAGTGATCATTTGGTGTCAAGATATCCATAACCACTTAAAAACTGTTTTCTTATGCAAGTTTGAAGCTTCTGGAAGTATTGCTATAAATCCACAGGTGCACAGGGGTGCATTATGTCTACTGGCTGCTGGGAAACGTGAATGCAACAAAATTGTTGCAAATAGTAGGAACTTGCATTTACTTTTAAAAAGTTGTGCTACTGTGCCACAACTCAGATGTCCTAATATTTGTGAGGTCCTGATTTTGCAGGACAGTGACTGGCGGGAAACTGTGGATTTGGTACAATGTTATGCAGAGAAGATTACACCAGAATGCAAGAGGGGAGTAAAAAGCAGGACAGGTGCTCCACTGATAAAAGAAGTTGGATCAACTTTTTGTCATCACATTTGCTCCCCTATGTGAGCACAAAGTAAAAAATTACTTGCATTAACCATGCTTGGTTGAATGGGTGTTGGTGAGACTGTGGTAATTATTGGTTCATTACTGGAAACTGAATGCTGTTCTTTTAACTCCTGAAAGGTTTATGAATCTTAGTGATTAGTGTTAGTGGTGAGTGACTGTATAAACACTGTATGAGCAAAATAAAACCTTTAAAATTAGCAATGCTCCAGAAGGTGAGACTGTTAACAAAATTGTTTTTTTCTGCAAGTTACAGATTACATTTCATTTACTTGCATAACCTGGATGTAGCAGTGTGAAGAGATTAGAACAATCACCAAATATTTACTTTGAATTTAATTTAGCAGTTATTGATAAAAATCAAATTAATTCAGATAGAAATTGATTTTTTTTCAAATGAACTGCAGCTTGGAACGCAGACTAAGGCCAAAATGCCATTAAATCCAGGTTTATTGTGTTGTGTAGTTATATTATTTCACAGTTTAGTTTTTTAAGCCATTACAAGTTTTTTGAATTACAGCAAGGGTTAGTTTGTTGATGTTCAAGTTTTTAAATTTTAAATTTAGCCTTCATTTAACCATTTAAATGGATAACTCACTAATGCTAGATCATCATGGTTTTGTTTGCTTGGAGAATGATGTCTAGCATCTTCTCCCTGATCTCTGATGGTTACTGTTTTTGAGGTTTGGAGAGAGACATGCTTACATATTTGTGGAAATGATTCAGGTTCTTAAATAGAGTAACCAAGTCTTGTGATATAACTTTTATGATTTTGAAGTGAATCAGTACTTCACAGTTTGTTATTTCTTTAACTTTTCAATTTGGAACTGCCTATGAAAAGTCTGAGCATCTAATAATTTTAATTTTTTTAGAAGATCATTTGAAAGTAATGTCTGAGAACTTCTATTCAGTGGATTACTCATAAACTGTTAGTTTTTGTTTGAAATCTCATAGAAAAAATGGAAATGCGGTCTGTTCAGTTAGGCCGAATTAATTCTGTAATTTCCTCCTCCATTTGAACGCTGGAATCTGACATCAAAATCTGTTTTCCCAATAACACTGTAGTTTGTATTTCTCACAATATTTGTCTCAGTTAAAGCAGTCAAATATTTACCGACAGCAGGTCACAGACTGCAAATTTCAGTATTTGTATGAGTGTACTATTAAATTATTTTTAATAAGTTAGTGCTAATTAAGACTAGGAAACTGAATCAATCCAGTTATAAAGAGAGTAGGCACTGAACAGGTTAAAATGTACTTTGCCAATGATTTCATAGACACACTCCTCCAGAGCAGGTGTGGTTAGTACCTTTCTAGCAAGGAAAATTACTTCTATTCATTTCTGTACTGAATTTCTGTATGCATATTCAGCCACTCTAGGACTTCATGGATAAAATAAAGAGCTTGCTTTTAAGGTTTTCATGTAGGCACCAAGATTCCTCATATCCACAAGTCACAACTCTCTCTTCTAGGTACTGTGGTCTGAGCTGATTCCGGGCTGAGGGGCCTGTGCTGCAGATGCACTTTGGGCAGCCCTCAGTAGGGGCCCTAGCACAAAGTACTGCAAAGCATATCTGCAAGGATGAATGTCTCTGTCTGCTGCCTTAGGAGCTCTGATGAGTTAAAAGTGCTAAATAAACCATCAAAATGTCTGATACAAATACTGCCAGGGAGAGGAACAGACAAGGCTGAGGCAGACAAACCTGCGTCAGCTCTGAAGTCCCAGTCAGTCATCTCTGGAGATAAGGGCGTGGTCAAGATGACCTCCTGAGTCCTTTTTCAGATAAATTTTCTCCTTTCCCTTATTCTGTTCGGGGTGGGAGGTGGAAGGAAAGAAAAGTAAAACCTCATTCAGAAAGAAGTCTTCTGCCAGAAACACTCAGTTATGTCAGAATCAATTGCTTGCATTGGGAACTGACTGACCTTGTGTAGCTAGTTCTCAAAATTTTTACTATCAGTCCAAAGCCTAATGATTTCATATTACCATCTAAATAAAATCTAACTTGACTATTGTTTAATTACAGAAATAACTCATTGGTATGGAATGCTTAGTGCCATGTGTCAACTGTGCATCAAACATACAGCAGTCTCCTTCCTAGGTTACACCAGCTGTCTGTGAGAATTATAAGGCATGACTTACAGCTGTACCCTTTTAAAGCAGTTATTATAATTTATTAAGTTTGGCTGCATTGGGTGACCGTGTTGGCTTTCTGGAAGCACAATGACTCTGGGCTGTGCATTGTCAGGTCACTAATCTCCATCCTGCACTCAGCCTATCAGCCACACGAGAGTGACTCATTCTCTGCCAACCTCCTGTTGCTAGGTAGCTGTTTGTGAAATGTGAAAGAGAGTTGGGAAAGTAATGGTGAGGTAAGAGATAAAAGGGCTGAGGGGCAGAGTGCTCCTGGTTGCCTAAAAGGAACTCGTGAATGAGGGTATTGTTTGACCATCTGACTGAGGAGAAATTTTTGTTTCCTCATAGATAAAAGATCCGTGAACTTGCATGTTCTGCCGCTCTCTATTGTCTGCAGTATCTAGGAAAGTTAGTCATATGTGTGGGCCTTTATTGTGCATTTATTTACTTATCACCGTGGTACCACTTTCTCTTTTAAAATATCACTTGGTTACCCAGGGAACTGCTTCCAGCCCTGCACATTCCTTCCTCTGTTTGCTGTGTCATCAGGTGTGCCATGCATGGGCTTCCCAGCAGTGCTGGGAGAACTGGGAGTCTGAAACCTGCAGTGCCAGGCCTGCACTACAGCACTGCCCCACGAGGATGACTCAACTGCAAAAGGATACAGAGGCCAAAAAGGAATAGTAATAAAAAAGTAATAGCTCTAGCAATGCATTGAATCTTGCGGTAGGTAGGCTGAATTTATTGTGGGCAGGTGGATTTAATTCCCAACATTTAGTTGGGATAGCAGTAGAAAGTTATTTAGCTTTTTTATGGAAATGAAATGCATGAATAACATTTACTTCTAAACTAAATTAAACTATGTATCTGTATGCGAACTGTAGTAGCAGGAGGTAATACTTTGCCCTTCAAGGGATGTAACATGGAAGGATTGAGACGTCCTGAAGAGCAGCTGTGAGGGCAGGGAATGTCAGCTGTGGGAATGCTTCAGTGATCTGACCTCTTCTTTATTTATATAAACAGGAGTGTATGGTTAGTTGTAAATGGGTGGCTTTGTTCCAAGTATGATTCTCACTGGTTCTTCTTGTCACTTGAATAACATATGGACAATTCAAATTTTGATTAAGTCTTTGACTTCTAAAGCATAAATTTAAATCTCAAACTTTTCTTCTCAATCTTGATGACTTTATTTCAAAAAAAGGAGATGAGAAACAAGTGGTTACTTTTGAAGTATTGTAAAAATAATTAACTTCCAAGTTTCAGATGAATGGAAAGCAAAAAGCAATACTCATTCAGCAGACATGGAGGAGACTGTTTCCATTTATCCAGAGAACCCCAAGGGCTGCTTATAATGATGCAACTCAGTAGATTTTCAGCAAAATGTTTAGGCATTTTTACAAATAGTAAAAGGCAGTCTCTTGAGTGTAGCGAGACTAAAATATATAACCAGGATAGTAGATGTTTATGGATTTATTTGAGGGGGAAGAAAGCAAAATTGAAGTTCAATTTCTGGACTGTAGCATTTTGCAAATATACAGGTGTGCACGGCATTGATCCACAGAGTATGTCTGTGAGCATCAGAAATCACAGTAGGGGTTCTGGAAATGTGATTTAAACATAAGTCTTTGTGTAAAGCAAAGGTGGTCATTAAAAAATATCTGTTTTGAGAGAAAGACAGATGGGAAGATAAAAGTGGGAGCATAGCCTAAAGAGAAGCTACAAGGCTCTCCATGATCTCATGAGGATGGGGAGTTTAGGAGAGGAGGCTGCAATGATATAGGCAAATCCTATTTTACATGTTTAAAGTTTCAATATTGTTCATAATTTTCTGATAGGTGTCAGAATATTTAATGAATTTACATTAGTTTGTCTAGTGATTTATTTGGCAAAATAGTCTCAAAGATCTTCTTTAAAAAGTCTTTAAAATTCTGGCTTCGTTTTACTCAAAATGGGGGGTTTTGTTGGTTTTTTGGTTTTTTCATTCAATGAGAACTTGTAATGAGAAGTTTCCCTTTATTGCTTTAATGTATTTGATTGGCAAAATGGAATCTAGTTTTAGTAATTGATAGATGTTGAAACTGGGTAGAAAATACATTGTGTGTGAATCATAACACTGTGGGAAGGTGGAGCACCTGTGATAAGGACACTCACTTGTAAATGGTAGCTGTGTTTCATGGAAGCTCTTCAAGAACTGAACATGACATTTTGTGAGAAATAAGGATGAAATTTGGCTTTCTGTACAGATACCTTTGCTGTTCTCTAACACACTGTGACTGCTATCTAAGTTATGAATAGGTGGGATAAAATATTCACTGCAATTCTCTTGGCCAAGTAGTTGGAGAAGATTTTAAACTTAACAAGCCTCCAGATGATTAAGCTTTAATATGAGTAGGGGTGGTAATTACCCTATAACGTTCAGCTGTGATGAAACTGGCATACATATAGCAAGGCTACAAAAGCTGCTGATGGAAATGTGACTTTCTTTCAGCTGTTTTGTTGTTCCTGGGACTTTTTAATTAAAAAAAAATTAAAACTAGCACATTCCATGTTGATTTACTTCTAAAGTGCAACAACAGTTCTAGGAAGTAATTTACAGTCAAATAGGAAGCCCCTAAGCCTCCTACATTTTAATTTGAGTGTCTTGAAAGACAGGCACAGAAAACATCCTTGACCCAAAAAAAAAGTTACTTAAAAGCAGGGAAAGCTTATCAATCTTGCCATTCCTTTGAGAGTCTTCCTTAATTCTGTGTGTCAGAGTTAACTTTTAAGTGAGTACAACCAGCAACAAATTGCAGCAGTTTCTTCTGCACCAGCACATGAGTCAGTGAGTAGGGGATGGCTGAGTCAAACTCTACCCTGATCCTTCCCTCCCACTCCCTGCCCAGCTGCTGCCTGTTTACTCCTTAGGGTATATCCCACGAAACTGGAAGCCTGCACAGAAAGTTGGAAATAGTGGATGCTCTTACTCCTCTGCAGGAGAAACATAAGCGCTGTCTATCCACAGAGTACCACATTAGCATCTGTTCAGAAAACGGGACTTTGCTTAAAGCTGGCCATTTCCCCTGAACTGTGTCCTTAGTGATTGCTCTAGAGCTTGAAAAGAGAGATCTGTGACTCTGGAATGTCTGGCAGACCAGGGTGTTTAACATCATTTGGCTTCTTCAAAGGTACTCTGACTTTAGAGTCCTGAATTTTTGAAGCATTTCTCTAGCAACATGTTTGCTGTTTATCTCCTTGCCCTATAGCTTCTTTTCAAGGCAGATTGCATTTCTTCTTTATCTTCCAATACGAAGAGGGAAATGGCAGCAATGATACTGACTGCGTTTTCAGTGTCTTTATTGTTTTATTCTTGAGTTGTTTCAGACATATCTCACCAAGGCACTGAGTAAAGCTTTGTTCTGTTAGGCTTCCTCTCTCCCACCTCCTGGTATACTTTGGTGATTTATACTTTAATCCAGTGTCGTGTGTTTCCAATCAGTTTTTTCTTTCCCTAATTTCAAATCAGTAATTTAGTGCAAGAAAAAGAAAGGCTTTGTGTTATGCAGGATTTAATTTCTCAGGTGAATCTCTTCGTTTGGTTTGTTGGGGTTTTGTCATTGGGGTTTTTTTTGTGTCTTATGCTCGGTGAAAGTTAAACCCCCCTATTTATAGACTATTTATAAACTAAGATTCCTTTAGTAAGGTTTTCTAGGGAGAAAAATGCAACTCTCCCTGTGATAGTCAGTCTTTGTGGTATTTTTCCAGGTGTGTAACCTCAGTCTGCAAGACAGAGCTGTAGTAACTGGAGAAAGGCTGCTACCAATGCCCCTTGCAAAGTCAAGAGCTCTCAGGGATGCAGCTGAAGACCACATCAGCTCAAGTGACTACAACTTAAAATCATATGGGGCTAATAGAGGATAAGGAACTTTTGTAAAAGAAAATTCTGGGGCTTTTTGTAACAGTACGTTCATTTACACACACTGTATTTAATCTATATTGAACTGACTTGAAATAGGAATCATTTTGAGCCAAAATTAGATAACAGACCTGATCTTTGTGCCAGTTTTATTTCCTTTAGCCCACATCATAACCTGGACACTCAAGGTTAACAGATTGAAAAGCATTAAATTAAATTAAAAATTAAAAAAAATAAAAAATTTAAAACAATTTAAATTAAAATTTTAAAAAATTAAAAAGGAAAAAAGAGGCTTATATTCTTTCAGCTAGTGAATTACAATAAGAGCCTGAAACCTGCCAATTATGAAATCTTGTAAGAGTTAATAGAAGGTGCAATCAATACTACTAGGAACTAGAGGTAACACTTCCTTCTAGAAATTGACTTTAGTGCAGTAGAATGTTTTGGTATTTTTCTGTTTAGACATTGCACTGAAGATATATTTTATTTATCAACTATTATGAATATATCACATAAAGGATTTTCCACCTTTTTTTGCTAAACTAATTTCTATCTGAAGGCAGCCTGCTGCAAATTAGGCAAATTATGAATTTAAGCAAGCAAACTGTAGAAAACAAATTATATTTGTCTCTTCTTGCAATATAATGTGAATGTCAGTATAAATATTAAGAGAAAGGGAATTTTTTTCTTATCACTTACACCTATATTTGCTTTCATTCTCTAATTAAAATAAATGTCATCTAGTATACAGATTACAGTTGGTTTCAAATCAGCAAATAATGAGAATTAACCCTTTTCTAAGAAAAAACACACAGTATGGGGCTAAAATTCGCCACAGTTACAGGTCAGTCTAAGGAAATTACCTAAAGAGGAGATTTACTTTAGAGTTGTTTAATATGTTTTTGTTCTCTGCATGTAAGTATTTGCAGTCCTTGTGGCTGTGGAAAAAATATCTGTAATTTGGTCAGAGATAAGCTACAGATCTGGGCAATCTCATGCAGAGGTTTGCCAGGGCAAAGATCCGGCTGCTGGGAGCAGGGAGGGAGGTTTCCTGCTCCAGTGCTGTGCTGGCAGCAGGGGAGCAGAGGTCTCACCAGCACTGAGGTGCCCTGGGGCTGCCTCAGCTCACTGGGAGCTCAGGACTAGGGAGCTCGTCCTTCCCTCCTGCAGTTTTTCCCAGAGAGACCTAATTTGGACTCTTTGGTGTAAAAATTAAACGCTGTACCACAGTGCGTTAGAGCTGAGATTTGGCTGGCCTAGTCTGGGGCAGCACAGTTCCTAACTGCAGTTTCAGTAGCAGACTGAACTCTTTTAAGTGGGTCAGATAGTCACCATTATAACCTGTAACCTGTCCACTTGATTGTGTGCCTTCTCAGTTCCCCACAAGTTTGTTAAACCTCACTTTTGTCTAGTTAAATGTGAAGGTGAGACTGGGCCAGTGGGATCGTCCACTGGTCCACAGCTGGTTTCTATGTGCAGGTGCCTTTTTGGATTAATGATCACTTAATACTAGGGGTTGTTAGATGGTTGGCTTCCATCATGTAGTTGAGTTTTTAGTTTGTGAATATGAAATGTGAACACCAACAGCCTGAGTCATCTAACCCTTGATCATCCGTCAAGCAAATCCTTGGACTACGCTGCGAAGCAGGAGCAGTGCTTAGCACATGGAGCAATATCCCTGCACTGAGCTGACTTTATCTTAAGCCACAGACTTTGCAGAAGATGACAGCAAGGGGAAAGAAGGATCTAAAAAGTTCTGTAGTGTTGCTAGTTCAGAAAAGGAATCCTGCATGGTGTTATTTGTCTAACAGAAACCCAACCTGAGTCACCACTACTGGTTGGTGTGACGGCCACAATTTAGAGGAAATTATGGAAAAATGTAACTCTTTCTGGAAGATTTATGCCTTCCACAAACACCATTTGGCTGGGCTAACTGGCATAAATTAGAATTCAGGTGTTTGTGGTCTTGTAAGCAATACTTGTTTGGCCTGAATAGAAGATACTGGAGAAGATAAATCAGTTGGTCATTACCAACTTAACAAATGTTGATCAAATTAAAGATGATGTCTTAAGGTTCCTCTCTTTTTCATCTGCATGCTTATTTAGCACACCAGATGGTTAATGCAGTCATAATAAACTAGTGGGAATATTTAATTAAATGTGTTCCCAGGATATTAAATGCAGAGTATTATCCTTTGGCTGGTGATCAGAGTAAATATTTGGTAATAAGGGAGAGTCCTTGTAGAATATTGTTAGTAATACGTGAAAATCACATTTGAGAACAGAAATGTGTTCAAAGCAGAACTTTCTTCACAAAATTAAGACCTCTCAAATGCTAATTCCTCTTATATGTGGGGTTTTATTCCAGCACCGATTCACTATTACTCATTACTAGAAAGTTATTACGAATAGCATGAGAAATCGTTTGGAATTTGGTAGTCATAGAATGGAATGAGTCTAAGTTAAAGTCTGTAGCCATTTAGTTGTCAAAAGTCACATTTTTACTGAATACTGAAGGGCTCAGATAGGAAAAAAAGCACAGTTAAGAGCAACATCTCTGTTCAAGCAGTGATGCTTCCCTTGTAGTGAAGGAAGCCTGTTTGCTCTTGTTGGGAGCTAATTCTTCTCTCTCTGTGAGATCTGAGGGCTGAAAACATCTTTCTGTAGTCTGAAAATCTCTCCAGCCACAGTATGCAAATGTCCACTAGCCCAGCAGTGATACATCCTTGTCAATGAGCTAATTTTCTTCTCAGCCTAACCAGTTTTAAGACATCATGGCTTTCTTTACTCCCATTGAGCAGCTTTTTTTTGTTCCCCTGTGAAAGTGAGATTAGTAGAACGAAAACAAGGATAAACTTAGGCTATAAAAATAGGCTAGATAATAACTGGAGGGGGGAAGATGAGCTAGAAATCTGAAATACATACAGTTAGCGGGCAACTGCACTGAAAAGCAAATTACCCTACTGAGAGCATCTATCTTGAAAGAGGGAGATCATGCTCTCTAGCCAGGGTTGTCTTCTGAAGAGTCCTCTCACCTTACAGGCAGAGAACATCATTATCTACTTGTAGAAGGCTGAGAACCTAGTTCTGGAGAACACTTAATTTTATGGGGGCGCTAGAAGTTTTTCTAAACCTTTCCTGATAGAATTAGTGTGTGGTTTTCAAAGAGTAACAGGACCTGCCAATTGACACTATCCCATCTCATTGTGGGAAAACCAACACATTTGGTAGGAGGTGCTGGGATGGATAACGAATGTCTCTTGATTTCTAGCCACACTGGACACAAAGAGAAACATGACTGTCCACACACCACTGTGGTACTGTTAAGTTTGTACACTTAAGCACTCGAATCTGGAAGGCCCCGAACTTTTAGGAGTTTAAATATCAAAGGTACCAATATCTTTGAGAGATGGCATGTGAACAGGCTGGCACAGAATCTACCCCATTTGGTTAGACTGGATTTTGTTAGGACTGTGTCCAACCCCGTACAGCCACACTGGTTGTTAAGAAAGCTTTTTTTGCTAGTCTTGGCTAAACACCACTACTGACCTACTGCAGAAGTAAAATCCCATGTGGGAGAATCTGATTAACAGAAAACTGAAACCTGCAAATTCTTCCAGAATGCAGAAGGCTCCAAGTAGTATCAGTAAAAGTCCCTCTTTGCAAATTATCAGTGGAAAAATTGGTTTAGCTCTTACTGCATAGGAATAAACAAAGCAAGTTCGAGACTAACAGCAGCCCCCCAGGGCTAGAGAGCTCCTTTATTTCCTCAGAGATCCTCCCTGCCTCAGAGCTTTCCCATGCATCTCAATTCATAGATGAACACTCTCTGCACCAGGGACAGTGAGAGGGGTTTGTTTCTACAGCTACTCTTAGGGCTCTTCACTGACGTTCATAGCCACTAAAGTAGTGTATGAATTTGCATCTGTAGTTAATTTTAATAATTGTTTTAGAGTTAAATCTCAGGAGTACAAAGCTATGGAAGTGTTCTGATTTATTTTAGAGTTAAACAAAGTGGGGTTTTTTGGGTGCGTTTTTCAAATGCCTTTGAAACCACAGACTGTCAAACTCTGCTTACACAGTGAAGTTCAGATGTGTAGATGCCTTTTGAAGGGGTCTTAAATATACATAACTTACAACAGTAAATATTTACTACATAAATATGACACCCGAACAGGAAAAAAAAAAAAAAGAGGAAGAGAGGCAGTGGAATTTTATGCTATATTTGAACAACAGGGAGAGGGTTTGAGGAAAGATGACTCAAAGAGGTTCATAGAAAATGAACCTCCTTCATTTCAGTTTTTTGTAGGGATCATTAGTCAAATCTGCTGCATTGATGCACATTCACTGCCCCTCCCCTGAACTTTGCCAGCTGACACCAGCTGAAGCTGTCTGATGTAATTCTCACTTTCCTTGTGCTATAAGCTTTAGCTGGGTTTCTCACTGTTTGAATCTGAGGGGTAGAAAATAACTCCTGCTATTAGAAGTAGGTTGTGAGCTTTGACTTGAGTCAGTAGTTGGAGAGGAGCAGAAGGAGGACAATGAAGAGGGCTGGGCTGCTTTGCCACAGGCTTTCTGTGCCACTGAGAAAGTCACTTAATCTCCCTGTACCTGTTTCCCAGCCATATGTGGCTGGGAAATAAGCTTTTCCTTAGCTTATTGCAGTGTTGTTAGGATAAAGACTTCGAAGGGATTAGGTCCTGTAGTTGGAGGCTTTAAAAAGCACTTTGGATGGATAAAAGAAGATACTGAGAGCAGCCATAGAGGTCCTAATGTAAACCGTACCAAGTCACGGTGGTGACCTGGCATCCTTGTGGTATTTGCATTGTGCATCTCCCTTCCCTAGCCTAAATGAAAAAATTCCACTGCGTAGCTCACACACATGAACAAAAATGAAAGTATGTGTCAGGTGGTTTCCCAGAATATCAGATACACTATCATCCTTAATGTTCTTTCAGCCTGTGCTGAAGTGCAGAACAGTAACACTGGATATCTCCAGTTCTCTCTTAATTAGACTTGCAGCTCCTCTTAACTGTCAGAGCCAAGTAGCAAGTTGCTTCCAAAATATCCAGGTGAGATGACAAATCTCTTAGTCATTAATTTGACCTACCAGTTTCAGGCCCAAGTAGAAGATCTGAGGATGTCTGAGTCAGCTGAGACCATTCTGCTGAATCACTAGGATAGTCCCTGAATGTTTCTTCCAAGGTGGCTTAACCAAAAGTGGCCTGGTGTGGAGTGAGGATGTAACTAATGTTATATACAGGCTGACCTAGCTGCTGAGGCTCTAAGCAAGTGGTGCAGTTGTCCTGAAGTAAGTGTCCAGTGCTCTAACATCACAGAGTGGTCACCTTTTAAAAGTATTTGCTAGGGATTTATACCCTTTTTCACCACCAGTAATAGACTTTTGTTCCCCTTTCAAAATTAATTTGACTTGTTCTTGGGAATGAAGGTTCTCTCAGCATCAATGGCAATTTTTTTCCTTTTCCTAAAAAAAATACACAAGTCTGATGGCTAGGAGCCCGGTGATGGAGCTCTTATATGGATTTTGTATTCTTTTGTAGCTCCCCAAAATCATGCCAGATCATGTGAAATTATACTTTAAAGTTGTGTTGCTTCATGCATTTCAAAAGGAAGGTTCTCCAACATAGTGCTAATGTTTTGCATATATTTCTTTGAATAACACTTCTAAGAAATTATAAGCTGATATGACATGGTACAGAGGCAATAATAGAATTATGTAAATGTAAGAAGAATTATGTAAATGTAGGCTGGACTTTAATTCTAGAATTTTCGTACTAAGATATCAGAGAATGTGCTTTCGAGTGATGTAGGCCTTCAGTTCCCTTCTTTACTAGAAAACTTAGGTTCTAAGACAAACTCTTCCTGGATGCTGTGTGGGACTGGAGCCACGTTAGCACACAGAGGTGGTCCCTTCTTCACGGGTGGGATGCTTCCCACAGACTCAGACACTGGTAGGGCTGAGCCAGAAGCATGGACACCCCTCTGTCCTGTTCTGAAGTGCCTTGGGAGGCCAGGAGAGGACACAGGTGTCTTTTGGGCTCGTTTTGGATATTGCCTCTTGTCTCGTGAGAGCTGAGGGCTCGTGCCTAGTTAACCTGCTGCTGCTGGCGTTAAAGCCATGTGCTTAAGGACTGACTTTGTCAAACCTGTCTGGGAACTGGTGCTGTCCCTGACTTTTGGTGAGGACACTTCTGCTTGGGGCAGCTCATTGCTCTGACCCACGAGGCCATGAGTGAGGCAGCTGCTCTTGCTGTGTAAGGAGAGCACAGTTCCAAGGACACAAGGTTTGGAAAGAGCAGCTCTGCACTGCAGGCAGCACCCAGCTCTGGTTACTCTGGAATTAGATTGTATGTAATTACTTAAGATGGGTATGTTAATTGTAAACTCGCTGTGCCTTAGCATAAAGATTGTCATCTCTCTCTGGTGGTTACAGTAACTCCTGCTGGATGGTCAGAGCAGCTGTACAAACACCCATCCTTCCCCTTCATTCTTCCATTATTCAGGGAAACCCCAGAAAACGCAGTTGAAACCAAGGCAGATGGCAGCAAGAATGCTGAAAGAGGACAAACTCAGAAGTGTCTACTGTGTGTAAAGTCATTTTAAGGACAGCATGGGACGTGCAAAAAAAAAAGATGAGAATTACTAGGCAGAAAAGGTAAATGGCAGAGCTTCAAACTTTTGAGTTATCTCGTAGCTTTGACCAAGAACACCACTGCATTTATGAGCTATGCTTACAGCAAAAATAAGGCAGAGAAAAACACTTTACACACCCTCCCCTTCTGTAGTCTCTGGGATGCCAACAGTGCATAACTCAAGAGAGGAGCTCTCTTAGCATTTGTAGTAGTGACACAGTGTTTCTACAGAAAAATTCTGCTTGTGTTGGTTGGGAAAATGCCTATTTACTTCCTTAACTGCAAAGAAGTTTTACAATTTCATTTTTAGCTCTGTTGTTGTACCAGGATCTCCCTTAGAAGTTGTTGATGCTCCAGGGAGATCTTGTTTTTCATTGTGTGAGTGTGATATACATTATAGCCAGATTTTGATCCTTTGTGACAACTCACACAGTTGTTGAATAAGTCCTGTTGGGATGCTGGCCCGTGGCCATCGATGAAGTGATTCCATTGCAGGTGGCAGAAGCATCTGTTTTTTTATGTTTTTAATAGTGGCTGTGAGGTCCTCAAAGGATGAGCAAGTAGTGCATGGCTCTGTTTCTTTTTTTTCAACTAGAGCTTGCTAATGACATCCTCACCCGCAGTTAAAAAGTGAAGTGTAAGGTCTGCAAACAGCTGCTCCGTCTCTGGGGGCTTCTGAGGGTCAGTGTTATCCGCAGGGATCTCAGCCCTCGGGCGATGCTGTCAAACTGAACTTTGCAGCTTAAGGTACCTTTGGGGAACTAACTTGAGTGCCCCCGGGCACTTTGGCAGTGTATTCATGAGGCCGTCATTCCAGCTGCATTAATCAAACCCCGGGATGTAAAAGGGAATGATTCACAGAGAAACACTGTGTTCTCTCAGTCTGTCACTGTGGGAAGGCATTGGTAATGCATGAGTGGGATTTATGATATTTTTCAGTTCACATGCTTAGGGATTTCCTCTACAGCTTCAGGAAGGGTTTTATTTCCCTGCAGAAAGAAGTGGCAGGGGTCCCTTGAAAGAAGAGGGGAAATTTCACAGGTTGAAGCGTGGTTGTGAAGAATGAGTGGCTCAGGTTAAGAGACCATGTTCAGGCAGGTAGGGTGATTTGTCTGCACAAACTTGTACTCTGAGACAGACCAGATCTGTTCTTGGATTTTAAGGAGCCTTTGTTTTGTCTATTGTTTTAGAGCAAGCTGGAGAAAGCCAGTGTTGAAGCTTAGGGAAAGAGCTGCTGTGCAGGAGATCAGGGCTCTGTTCACAGCATTGCTCCAAATATCCATCCAGGGTCTGTGGCAGATGCTGCTCTCGTGAGGCATTTGGTGACCACTCCTGGGGTGGTTAAGCATTGCTGAGTGCCACAGATGATTAACCCCTCTCCTTTGTTAATCTTTACTTGGTTAATTCCCATCCAAACACCGAGGAGCAGGGGAGTGCTTTACTCAGCACACTCAGAAGTAGGACAGGGTCGCAGCCCCAGCTCTTACTGCATCAACACAAAGTGCCCAGAGCAGAGTGTGTTTCCTTAGGAGGACATAAGCTCTGCCCTGCCAGTCAGGCCTGTGATCAGTTTGGCCATTGGCCCAATTTAGGGTAGATAATCTGAATTGTTTGCTCTTTAAAGAGGCAGAAAAGGAGCGGGGAGTCTTGATATAGTCCTATCAAGAAATAGTGTGAAAACTGATTGTGGTATGAGAAGGAGTGGAAAACATGGGTTGAAACAATGGAGAAGTTCTTGTAAGAGATAGGTGCTTTTTACTAGTTCCAGAAAAGGGGTAGTGAACAAGTAAAACAGGTTTCAGTCACTTGTGTTCTCTGGTTTTGATCTAGGTCTGTTCCAGCTTCTACCCAAGGTCCCACCAGTGCTGGGGCTGCAGGGCCTCCTCCTTCTACCAATGTGTCAAGCAACAAGCGGCTGCAGCAGACACAAGCCCAGGTGGACGAGGTAAGTGGCTCCAAGGGATTTGTTGCTCACCTCAAGGGTGCTGCCGTGGTTATTTTCCTCCCTAGTGCAACACCTGCTCATCTGAGGGCAGTGGGTCTAGGCAATGAGGTTTGTCAAAGGATGGCAGTTACGAGGAGGCAGACAGCACAAGCAAGATTCTGAATATAATCATCCTGGTACCAGTAACAGTTCTGCAGAACAAATGTGGGCACTGGTGCCAATTCAGGAATTCCTCCCAGGGAGTCTGGTTAGGAGGAAATACCACGGTGGAACCAACTCTTTTAGTGTTCCTGTGCTCCTGCAGGTTAGATCTAACCTCACAGAGACAGGTTAGATTTAATCTCATAGATTAAAACCGTGAGAATTGTGCAGCTGAGGGCTGTGTTCATTAGCCTGAGCTCTATTGATTCATCATCCCACTTTATTCCCAAATAAAGGCACCCACACATGATGTCATAACAGCATTTTTAACAAATCTCCACTCCTTTTGTTGATCTTGGAGGACCATGTTCCAGCTTGGATCCTTAAATTCTAGTTGCACCTCGGCTATAATGCAAGTATCCATCTAACTGCTCTGGGAATGGGAATAATGAGCATACCACTGCTCATGGGTGCAGTCCCTGAGTATACCAGCAGAACAGTAGCAGCTCTGACATTCTTGCACACCTGCTGTGCAGATTTGTGTGCTGGGTATTAAGGAAAGAATATTGTTAAACCCCTGCAAAGACTTAAGTAACTTACTGTCCATGGTGAAGTGCTCAGGGCTTGTGTGATTCTGGAGTGCCAATTTAATAAAATACACATTAGAAAATATGTTCTTACGTACATTAAAGCCTCTATTTTCAAATGCTTCAGATATACTTTAAAGACAGTAGAGAAGCCCTCAGAATATGCAACTCAAATGCATTTCTTAAGATGAATTAAATACACCTGTCGAAATGGGCTTTGTCTTTTTGAGAAGTTTTTCTTTGCTGAAGATCTAAAACCATGACTTTCTGGCCTCCCCATTGCTGATGATTGAATCTGTTCACAACATCCTCTGGCTGCAGAAATGCCTTTAGAAATGTCTAGACTAGGTTCTCTAACTACCATTGATTTTCACATCCCACTAACTTGTTAGTGGAGTGTCTCTTCGAGCGGGCTTTTATTTAATTTAAAATTACATTTTAGCTTTTGTCTTGGGTCAGAATAATGAAATAAACTTCTTGTCCTGAACTTGTTACACAATTATGGTCCTGTAATTGTTTCTGTAAGTCACAGCAAAAGTAATAGTCTTTAAAAGATGAAAAATAATTGCTATTTATTGTCTAAAAATGAGTGATGCCTGTCAGATACATAGGGCTTTTCAAGTAGATCAATGGAGATAGCATGACTGAGGATAGAGAACCCCGGTTTTGTGTTTAGGATACTCTGCATTCTGAGACTTTTCACTCAGACCCATGAAAATCTGTTTTCTTGTGAAGCGTGATGATGTAATTTTGGCAGGGACTCTTACCCAGCATGAAGGGACAGTGCGTAGCTCTTGGATTTGAGGATTGTGAGGGTGACATTCAGGATTCGTGGGGGTTTTGTCTCCCTTTTGAGAGAGAGGTTGCAGGGGATGCGGGTTTGGGGTTGGTAGAGCATGGCCAGCAGCTCCTTGTTTAACAGCGAAGCCACGGCGTGGGAACAGCAAGGGAGGCCGAACGTTCCTGTCAGCACTGAGGTCACCGCGGTGAAGCTGGCTTGCAATCCAGGGCGCGGTGTGTGAGCCTTGCTTTGGCCTTGCTCCCGGGTCGCTCCCGGTTTTCCTTCCCCGTCTGGGGCCAGGTCTCCCGTAGGTGGCAGCAGAGCCCGGCGCTGCCGCGCCGCCGCCGCCCGCGCCGGGGGAGCCGTCGGTCTTCGTGAAATCAGTCACGTTTTTAATGCCGTACCGACGCCGGTGTAGTATTTCTGCTAGATCCGCGTCGGTCTTTCCCACCTGGTTCCTCTGGACATCTTGGAGCTTTTTTCCTAAGGCCCAGAGAAGCATTTATTTATTTGACAGGCATGAAATCTCATCTGGACAAGAGCTCACTGCAGCCAGGTTAGATTTAACAAGTAGTTCTGGGGAAAAAGAAATTGAGAGAATGGGTAGGAAACAATACAGTATTTTGTTTCAGCATTTTCAAATAGTTTATAGTTTTTGCTACAAATCTTTGTAGCAAGATAAAATTCAGCTAATACTAGCTGAGGAAGTGATACAATTTTTTTTAATTATTAGTAAAACATAAGATTTTGGTTTAGGTCTGGTAGACAAATCCTCTGCCAGCCCTTTCAAAGATTCTTTCACTACCAGTTTTATCTCACTGTATTTGAATAATGTATCTTCCTAATAATTCTGGATTTTTGCAGGTAATAGTTAAATTTTGTTAAATACATATAACATGGAATTCTTTATTATAGAGTATGAGAAGTAATAGACCAGCAGCCATATTATGTGCTAGAATAGTTGGAAACAACTTTACAGAGATTGTTACACTGTCTAACATTTGCATTAGTGGCAAATTTCTACAGGATTTCCATCTAGAGTTACTGGCTTGCTGGAAGAGGATCTTGATTTTACTCAGTGTATAAAATATATGCATGAAGACCCCTTACCTCTTGTGTACTGGCTGTGCACAGTTTGTTTGGTGAGGATGTGCAACAAGGTGGCAGGAGCTCCCTGCTGCACTACAGGCTGAATTCTCTCAGGTAAAATGTTCTTCTCCTCCCGTTCCAAGCAGGAATTCAAACTATGACAACTCATCTTGCCCAAAGATCTGCAGAATGAGAAAATTCCTTGGTGAGGAAATGCATACAGTTCCCTTTAGAGTGGCCTTTAGCTAATTTCTCATTCAAACTAGAGGAAGACACTAAATGTATAAGGAAAATAATGGCTTGTTCTTAGTGATGTCAACCACGTTGTGGTATAGAGGTACTGGTCTTCATCAGGTTTTTGTATCTATAGTTGTTGGGTAAAAGAAATCCAAAACTTTAATGAAACTTAACCACAGTGTTTCATGATGTCTCTTTATTTTTTACCTTTAAGGGCATCTGAGCACAGTGTAGCTATGCTCTCCTTGTTCTCACTGTGTGTGTTTCCATAGGCAGGGCTTTTGAGGCACTGTCCAGGCAACTGCAGCCGCACATCACAATGGCAAATGGCTGGGTTTGATACAATAAGTGATATTTCAGGGTGTGGACAGACGGGGGCCCTTCAGCTTTCCTGCCTGTGGAATCTCCCGTGAGTCTGTGCCTTTGCAGGTGGTCGACATCATGAGGATGAACGTGGACAAGGTGCTGGAAAGAGACCAGAAGCTGTCGGAGCTGGACAACCGGGCAGACGCCTTGCAAGCCGGTGCCTCACAGTTTGAAACCAGCGCGGCCAAGCTGAAGAGGAAATACTGGTGGAAAAATTGCAAGGTAAGGAATATAAATTCTTGTTGAGAATCACTTCATGGCAGGAATTACTTTCACTTGCATTTAATGGGGCTTTGCCTGCAGGATGGCACCTCTGAGACATCTCTTTTTGTCAAGTGGAGAAAGAGATGCCTTGACCTCCAGGCTTGATAAATCAAGCAGCTTTGGTCTTTACCAGAACCCATAATTTCTGCAGTATGTAAAATGTAGATACAATTTTTGATGCTTCAGTCAGTGCCTACAGATAGGGATGGGAAAGCATTCCATGTCACTTCATGTTAGTTCCCTGTGTGAACCACAAAACCTGATCAGGTGCAGTGAATTCTAGTAGTGGGAGAGAGGAAGCTTTTTCCTTGTGGGAGATCATCAGCCTTTTGAATTTCCTTCAGGATGGTAAACTGTAAAAACCCCCAAAACTTGGTTCTACAAACTGCTGTGAGAAGTGAGGAAATTATAGTTTCTTACAAAGAGAAGCTGGTTAGAATAGAGCAGGACTTTCATCAACTATCTGCCTTCTCTGCTGTCTTCAAAGTCTAGGCCTTTCCCAAGAGCAGAGGGAATGTCACTCCCCTTTGCTTTTTCAGACCTCTTCCAGTATTTGTGGGTTTTGGATTCAGAAATTTCAGTTCCTTTTACTCATCTAAGACCCCATATCCTTGCTTCTTTCTATTCAAGCACCACCAACATAAACACTGTGCCAAAATTTCAGCTTCATTTTCATTTCTCAATACCATCTTTACTGCTGACTACTCATGTCCACCCAAATAGAACCACCTGTTCCCAAGGGAGAATCCCACATGTATCCTTCACTAGCCTGTTGTCTGCTTTCAATCCACAGTGCTATGAAATGTAAAGCAAGGCAGAATATTCTGGGTAAACTACATGTACAAACAGTCCAGAAATAAGGGGATCTAGGTTAGAAATTTGACTGAGCAGGTCCTCTAGGTCTCATCAGTTATTGCCCAGCTGATATGCCTAAAAGTGCAGGAAGCAGGGCCTTTGGGAGCTACAGGCAGATTTCCAGTTCAGGTTCACTCGCGTGACTGCGGTCGCCACAACGACCTCCACTACACTAGACCTTCATTCTCCTTTCCTCCTTGTCCCTTCCTGCTTTGCCCTGACAAACAGAATCCCCCTGTCCTTCCTCTGGCTCCCAAACTCTGGAAAGAGACAGAATAAATTTAAAAAAAAATCTCCTGCAAGCCAATGGCTGGCTCTGTGCTCTGGACATATGTTAGGAGGAAGGAAGGTCTTGATTTGACATGCCCGTGTTTGTTGTTTTCCAGTCTTTCTGCTCCCTGGGGTAATAATGGCACCTGCACTGCAGCATCCCTGGAGGCCTCGTTAGCATTCAGCCAGTCTCAAGTGGGGCCTCTAAGCCACACACCTCAGTGCTGGTGGGGTCTGTGCACAGCTGCCTCTGATGGATGTGTTCCTGTGGGAGCAGACTCCTGCTTTGCAGTGAGCTGCTTCCGGGAGAACGTGCTGGAAACTGTGCTGGCTGGCATGGGCTTCCTCTCTCAACAGCAGAAGCACACAAAGCAGCACAAAGAGCTGCTGGGCATTTCACATCTCCAGTTGCCTCTTTAGTGACTTCAGGAACACTGGGAAACGTTACTCTGGTATAAAGTGGTACGTGGCCATGTGTGAACCCAGCCACTTAAATCACCTCTGGAGCTATTTTGCTTTAGAAATTGACTTTTTCCTTACTACTGGAAATGGTCACTGGTTGGTCACTGCATCTTTAGCTGAGAGGCAAGAGCTGGCTAACCTTGATCAGAGGCTACGTCCATTGCTGATGGTCAGCTGGTTTTAAAATTGACACTAAATTGGGGCCTTAACAAGTCTGTTGCAGTGAGTCTTTACAAGAATTAAAAGTAAGAGGAATGAGTCACTAAGTAAAAGGAAAAAAAAATTGAGGGGTTAATGTGTTTCATGTGAAAACCTGACTTTCTCTTTTTCTTTCTTATAACTTTCTTTTTATAGATGATGATCATCCTTGGTGTAGTATGCGCAGTCATTCTCATTATAATTATAAGTGAGTAATTCATTTTCTCTTTCATTTATGATCTCAATAGCTTGTGACTTAAGAATTGCTGATTTACTAAAAACCAAAACAACAAGAGAAAAATGGGTATAAAATATTTAAACTGATTAATTTGTGAAATTTACCTTCTAGTGTCATGCTTTTATAGTGAGAATTACTGCAAACTCCCTGGACACATATTGACAGAATTTGTTGACATTTAATGTTTTTCACATTAGCATGTTACATAAATTTCCCTAGGATTAAAGGCTCTCCCTTTTTATGTTTTAAATAAATTTTTATGCAGTCTCAGAGATCTTCATTACAATGAGTGCCACAGTCCTCGTGTTTTTTACTAAGAACAGTAATGCTTGAAATACCTCATGCCTATAAAAAGAAGGTGAAGGCACACAGGCAAACAGGCATCTGATGAATTTTTTAAAAGCACGTAGGTGCCTAGTTTCCACCAAATCAGCTAGAGTTTGAGATGTTAGTGCATCTTGAATGCTTCAAAGTTGTTAAAAGATGGCCCAAAGTCTTACTGATTTCTTTTCTCAGAAGATCATCTCATTCCACACATTTATTGTGGGAAAGTTAGCTGTGAATGAATAATAGCAGTCGTGCTGGTTGGGACTCAGGGATCTTGTAATGACAGGAATTGAACATTTCATTTATGTAACCCCTGGGTTAGCAACAGCTGTTATGTGACATAACTGTAACATGGCATTAACTCCTAAAAGGGAGATTTCTTCAGATAGACAATCCAGGTAGTAACCCAGAAGAGACTCACCAGAAGGCTAGACTGTGGATGTGAGTTAATTCCCAGCTCTCAAATTACATGCCTTGCATTCAGCATGTGTTCATTTTCCTCTGTTGCTTCTGTAAAGAAGGCTTACAGAATCACCTGTAAACATGACTAAATAGAATGAGATACATGTGACAGTTTATTAGTCTTATGAATGCTGGCACCAGAATGACCCAGAATAATTCTAGGGTTTCGTAACAGTGCTACAGCAAGAATGGGAAATGGTGAGGTATTAATTAACTATATTAACTGGGTGCTCAAGGCAACTGGCTTCAAGAGAAAGACGGGCCCTTGTTCTGCAGTGTAGTGCAGCAGCCTGGAAAGACAGATGTGCAGCCACTGAGCTAATTGCAGATGTTATATTCATCATTGAGCATTATGTGAATCTTAACAGGAAAGTAAAAGGCAGTCAAGATTGTTCGTAATTCCTCCTTAGTACTTATATAGTTAATATAAAAGTAAAACATTGTTTCACTCCTTTTGAATTCATGTCCTGGTAAGTTAAAAAAGACAGAGCAGGTTGGACATGCACTAGGTTGGGTTTAGGGTATTTAATCACAAACTTGAGTTTCACATTGTTAAACCCAGGTCATGGCTCACCATAGTGAGATCTAGTGCCAGGTCAGTGAGATTTAAATGTATCTGTACCTCAAATTACTTTTTTGAGTTTATTTGATTGTTCTGTAATAAGTGCCTAAAGTTGCACCCTCAGGAAGGACCCTGTGTATTTAACTCAATGCTGTATTTATTTACAGTAACTCTCAAATGTATGTTTAAATCCTATAGACATCAAGCATCCGAGTACTGTTAGAGACAAGGCCTGCATGACTTTTCCAGTCCCTGATTTGAATGGGAACAAGATCATACCATCCATGAGGGCTGGCTGCAGATGCAGATAAACTGAGTCATTCCTCACAGCAACAGCTACCAGGGGTGGTGAAATGGCCCAAGCCAGGCTTTCTGCCATCCTGGTAGTGGGCCCTGGAAAAGCAGCCTGGCTGCCTGCTGAAGGAAGCAGTAGAACACGTGGGTTTGCAGGTGTTGCTGGAGCTGAGGATGGCAGCTAACATCACTGTCTGTCCTCACTTTTTCTGTCTTTTGAGACAGTCTCCCCTGTTTCCTAATCCAGTTTCCCCTTCAAATTCCTTTAGACAAGGAGGAGCATCCCCATTCCCGCTAGGAAGGAATACTGCATGCAAGACTTGTCATGCTCTTTCAACTAAGGTGTGCTAAAGGTGTTTACAATTCTCTGACATCACACGCTTCTGTAAGATAAAGCACAACAGGAACTCTGTAATAACTGTTGGGTTTTGGTTTTGTTTTTGTTTTAATCTTTCTTTCCTACTGCTTTGTTTCCCAGTTTATTTCTCCACTTGAAAAAGCAAAGAAGGAAGACTTGGCACAACTTTGTTCATATCAACCGACGATATCAGTGTTCCTTTGTTGAACTCCGCTTTTTAATTCCCGGTGTCTTGGGATTTTTGCTTGTAATAACCCATAAGCATTCAGTGTGGTGTATTTTGGAATTCTGTTGTTTCCACAAGAAACTGTACCAGCTAAATACTGCCAAGTAGTTCCATACACTGTCTAATCACTGTGTCTTAAAATGTGTACGCACTGACCTTCAGAAACGGTAGTAAATTAAAAGCATCCTAAAACATCTCAGAATCAGAGAATGCAGCTATGGGGAAGCTCCTGCTTAAAGGGACACTGCCAGGTGGGTTGGACCCAAATCTAAGGTTGCAGCAAACATTAGGGCCAAAATTCTCAATCTGAGCACCTAAAGTTGGACGGCAAAATCCATTGTCAGATGTAACTTTTTGAGGTAGTATCTGCTACTCCCATTTGAGAGAGTGGTACCTACGAGTATTCATGTAAGATATCATATTTCAACTTAGCCAACCAAACACAGATTTTTTTGAGATCAGTTGTAGAATCCAGGTTTAAAAACATTGCCTGCAGAAAATATACAAGACTGGTTTATCATCTTTTATGGATTAAATTTTTTCCTTATGGCAAACACCTCATGGTGTTCTGAAAACCAAGATGCCTCAATATGACAGCCAGAAAGAAAACTTTATGACAACCAAAAGGCGTTAGCTAGCACAGTCTTGAAAAAGCCAAGTGAAATGCAAAAATGGTAATACAAGCATCATAAATAAGATACAGTCTCCTGCTAAAAACTCAAGGCACTGTTTGTCAGGTTTCATGGGACTCTCTTGAATGCTAATCCCCAGTAGTTAGGCCCTAACTTAAAGCACATGAACAGCTTTGGTGATGCCTGTGGTTTCCCAGCGCAGTTGTAGAGAGTTACCTCTGCACCAGTTTGCAGAAATGGTCCCCACTGCGAGGATCAGTCAAAAATCAGGAAGCAGGTATGGGGAACCGTGGAGAGAGGCTGAGAAAGGGAAGTGTGCCTAGCAGAGCTTTCCTGGAGAAGAGGAAGGCAGAGAAACACTGTTCAAAGTAGGGGTGTTAATAAGCTTTTAAAAAACCTATTTTAATTTGTGCATGTGTATAGTTCATGAACTATGGTGTCATCTTTGTAAAGTGCTCTGCTGTGATACCTATTATGCTCAATTAGTTTAAACTGACATTTGATGTAATTAAAAGAAATTATATATTGTGGCTTGAAAGAAAGTTCTTGTATGCTCTTGTGAATTTCTTGTTTCTTTCTTTTTAAAACTGTGAATAGTTAAATCAGAGTTAACCAAACTAGAAATGAATTAATCAAATTCTGAGCCAGGACATTAAAAAAGGGGTTTTTTTAAGATAACTCTTTCAGAATTTCTAAAAAAACCCACCATAGAATTAAAAAAAATAATAGTTTGACGGGTTGGGGGGGTTGTCTGCAATTTAATTAGGGAATAGAAATGGTGATAATAGTAGTGTAAATATTCCTACCTTGGAGTATCTCTCTTGACATGGTTTTAGATTAAAAAAAACCAGAGACCCAGACCAGTTTGTTATAGTGAATCTATATGCAAGTTGTGCTTAAGTAAACTTTTGTGGAGAGAATAAGTAATGACCAATTAAAAGGTTCCAGTTGCATTTTTCCCCATGTCTTTATGACTTCATACTCACGTGTACTGTTTCATATCATTAAATCGTAAGAGGCCCCAGCCTTAATGAAGCTGAATATTCAAAGTTGCTAATGTACTGCTGGACTCCCTGGTATGCCCTGTTCACTGCAGTCCGTCGGTTGCGGGAGCACACAAACACTTCTGAAATCCTCATGGGCCAGACAGAAAACGTTGCAGTCATGAAGGGCCTGGCTCCATGAGGTGACACAACTGAGTGCTGTGTATAATTGAGCCTTCGCTGGTAGAGGAATACCGTCCAGCTTCAGGACCTTTTCAAACTGCTGAGATAATTGGATAGTGATATGAAAGAATTCTCTCCTAAGGGTAGGACCCTGCCACCCACACCCATGCTGAGCACGGCTTAATCCTCACAGGGCTTCTCTGCTGAAAAGCCTTGTGAGGTTTCCCAGCGCTCACTGGGGATGGTGCGATCAGTAAGGTGGTATGCTGATACAGAGCCTTAATGGAGATGTTCCCTCTCCTGTGACAGTCTGGACTGACTCCTTAGCTGATAGGACTGCAAATACACATGACAGAGTTTGAATCCTCTAGCTACGAAGATGCAAGGCTCCCAAATGAAACTGTAGTGGGAGCGCTACAAGGCTGCCAAGCTTATGTCCTCCTAGCTAGTGCAGCTCAAGCAAGTTAATAATTAAAGTGGGACCTCTAGGTGGGAGCGGAGAAGAGAAACTGCGGGTTGTGGAATGCGTACCCATGCTCTCTCGAAACTCTAACTAATGGGGATGGCTGCTAAATGTCAGTGAGAATTTGCAAGGAAGAGTTAAGAAACCTACCTTCTAGTGGGTTGTAGAATGTTTGTGAAGAGACTGTTTCCTCCTCTGTGGTAATGAAATATGCTAAACTAATATGTTTAACTCTTCAAAGTTGTTTGCACATAGTGTACTTGTGAATGCTCATTGTTTGCTACTATTTGTGCTGTGGTGGTTGGTTGTAATTGGTGAGATAAGCCATGTAAGCTTTCTAATTCAGCCCAGGAGGCATGAACAAGTGTGTCCTGCCCTAACGCACAGACCCAGAGCCGAACTGCTCCTGCAGAGGGTTAAATCTTCAGCAAGGAGAATATTGTGATATAGGACTGTTCAGGGTCATAGGTTGTACAACAGCATCACATATGTGTAGACTGGTACAGAGGACAATCTATATAAACACAGTTGGAGATCTTATTTGTGTTGAAGCCAGCATTGATTGCTTTCCACTCACTGTTTCTACATTTAAAATGTGCATGCAGCTACAACTGCCTACCTGTAATAGTAAATTTTTCTTGAATAGGTTATGTCATTCTTGTTCAGTCAGCACTGATTAGAATTTCAGCTCCTGCTCTTTATCACTAACTACTGCCTAGGCTCTTACCTTGGGCTGGCAAAACGTGCCAAAAAGGGCTTCCTTCTAGTGACTGCCCAGCAAACCCTCTGGGGACTCCAAGGCCATTGCTTTCTGACTGCCACGTTGGGCACTGAACTGAAGACTCCTCTGGCTGGAAGCAATGCTTTTGATAGCTTTAGCCAAAATTAGACATCATTTGAGACTTGCACGTTCCATTCTTATAAGAAGTGCGTACTCTTCCTCTGCTTTCTGGGCCACAGCTGCACATCTCAGATTCTGCACAGCATGAGATTCACACACAGCAGAGCTGAAAGGAGGTGGTTCAGAGCTGGTCAGTGCCTGTACCACAGCTGCTGTTTGGCTTGCCAGTGATTGTACACCAGCTTCTGGGGTTGGACAAGTGTTATTTGCATCCAGTGTCAACAGGCTAGTGAGGTCCTGTTTGGGCTTTACACTTTCCCTCAAATTTAGCTCAGGTTGCAGTAACATAGATGTGGCTGTAAACCTAAAAACATTGTTACACACAACTTGGCAGGAGAAGGTAGTGTGGAAGCGCTAATGGCGTACTTGACCTGATTTTCACTTGACAACATTATGTAACAGCACAGTCAATCCAACATAGTCAAACACAATCCAATACTATTAGAAGGAGGATGGGAGAATCTGATTCTGAATGTAACCTAGGGTCTGTAAGACAGAGAGTGATTTAGAAATGTAGTCAGTTAGATTTTCGAAGCTGACACTTTAATTCTGTTGGAACCTGCATGTTGTTAGCCCTGGGAACAGTTCAGGCAAGTAAAATATTTAGCTTTTTTCTTTTTATATAGTGATTTGCAATAAGTAACTTAAACACTCACAATAGAACAGGACAGAATGAATTGTGCAAGGAGCAAGTTAGAACAGCCTCAATTTGCTATGCTTTTTTCTGAGTAGCAAGACCTTTTAAAATTCTACCATTTCTGTGTCTCATCTCTGTCGCTGCTCCTCTGACAGTGCTTCACCTAACTTTAATTTTATGAGCAGCTGGACTACTTCTTGTCCGAATACAATGAGTTTTAGCTCTTAAGAGAAAGTTCCTGGCTTGACAGCTGTATTAGAGCATACCTGCAAAATGGTGATGTTTGCTTCTCAGAGGTGCATCTACCATGGGAGACTCAAACTTCAGGAACTTTTAGAAGCTCAGATGTTACTCAACTCTTTCATGCTTTTACAGAGTGGATTTTTCTCTATTCCATGGGAACTTATCCACACAGTTGGAATATGTATAACCTATTGGGGTTTTTTATGACAGACCTTTGATTGTTCATTGGTGGTAGACCTTCACAAATAAACTAGAGAGCACTTGGGTATGATCCAGGATTTAGATCTCAACCCTGCTTCTCCTGCCCTTTAAACAGGGAAGAGGGCTAAGCCAGTATCCATATAAGGCACTGGGCGCCCTCCCAATGTACACAGTGAGTATTAGAGAAAGGCCTTAAAGAGACCAAAGTCTCTTTTATTTGGATTTGTGTCCTGACCTGAACTTTAGACCTGTAACCTTTGGGCCCTCCATGTAGTCAGAAGACTGAGATGCTCTTCCAGCCAGCTCTTCCTCACCCAACTTGGGTCCCTGTTACTGGACAAGATACATTTGAGCAAGAGAAACACATGCACCCTCAAATTACCTTCTTTAAAAGCAAAATCAAAATGGCTGAAGAAAATAGTTTGAAAAAAAATAAATTGTAGCTAGAGACATGATTGGCTGGAGGTTTATCAAGTGGTAACATTGTATTCAGGAAGGATACTAGATTGGGATGTATGAAACAACCAGACCAGAACCTCACATCAATTCTTTCTGCATCTGGTCTCCTTCAGAAATACTTCTCTATTCCACTTCAAGATAGGATTTTGTTTTCCTCTTCAGTGAATTTCCCTTCCTTAGTTCATTAATGTATGTCTCATTGATGTGCTCAGTAGTTTTCCTTCTTCATTGAGAACCATAAGTCTCTCTGCCTTTAAACACATGCATAGAAAGAGATGTGAGCCACCCAAGGAGTTTGCCTTTTTTCCTGGTGCACTGACATTTAAAAGCTACATCTTAGAATAAAGCAGGAAAACTGTGGCGGTCTGGTTACATGCAGTTTTGGTGGAGTAAACACTCGATTATTCAACAATGAGTCATTCCTGCAGTAACCTCATTCTGTCATGACTGTATCACATCTGCTAAGTCTCCAAAGCAAGACCCATAACCTGCACCGGTTTAAAACATGAATGCAGCCTCGTGGTTCATACGTAACACTCTATTCAACCACAGAAGCCATGTGCTGTAAGTTTAAAAGGGCAAAGTACTTGTTCTCAAAGAGAAAATATCATAGAGAACAACAAAGACAATTATGAAAAAACCCTTCTCCATTCTTTAGCTCTTCTCACAGAGTCTGGTTTATCCATTATTCTTGAAGTCTCTTTCTGGTCTCCTAGAAATCCTTTGTGGTTTTGGAGAGTGGGGTATTTGGAACACAGTGTGTTGGGGCTAGGGTTGTTTTGCTCTCTGAGCTGACTCCCTGCCTTCTGCCGTATTGTTATTGCTGACCACAGTCAGAGCTCAGGTAGGCCTTGAGAAAAGCAGAACCTCCCATAGTGTCCAGCTGTCCTCAAAGCCTCTGCTACTGGTTGAGAACACTGGAGGCAGAATATTGCTCCTGGGTCTTAATTTGATTCAAAATTATGTGATACAGAAGAAAGTTTCTGACTGCTAGACAACTGCATTTTTGCTACACTAGTTTAAATTGTAAAACTGGAAGTTTAATTAAATTTATTTAACATTTCTTGTAACAGGAATCTCATTAATTTTGTTGGAAAGGGAGGAAACGCAAATAAGGATATTGTAGTAATCACAATATAGTAATTGGAAAATGGTCTAAGTGAAATATAGCCAACATTCAGTAAACTCCCTTTTATATGTGGCTCTACCTAAGAGCACCTTTTGTATATTAAAATTAAGCAGTGCTTGTCTATTGAAGTACATTCAAATACTTAAAATGAACAATGACAGATGGTAGGGGTTTTTTCTTGAAAATGCAGGAGATGTATGCAGGAAGGATGGTCCAGCATTTTTTGCAGAGTGCCATTCGGGGCATTCTGTCCGAAGACATGCTGCTGTTGGCAGCTGCAGAAGTGGCCGAGGGCTTCAGTCAATTCAGGACTTCAGAGTGCTTGGTGCAGTGAGATACAGAGTGTCCTCTTGCTTGTAGAGCAGTTTGGTCTCGCTAATGGAATCTTTTTGACACTGCATGATTGTTTTGTTTACTCTTGTTCCACTCTAGTACCTCTGCTTGTCCACCTGTAAAAGGTCTCAGGAGAGGATAGAAAATAATTTTGCAGGTTCCATTACATTCCTGTCATATAGATATGAATACATGGTGGTGGTCTGAGCTCTTTGTAATGAAGAGTTTAAAATAATTAAATCAGTTTCTCCCCCTGATATGTTGCAGATTTGTTTATGGCAGCTGCAATTATTTTCTTTGTTAGATCAACGACTGAGATAGTGCATATACTGGACTTACAAATTAATAGATGCACAATACATATTTTTTCTAAAGTTTAGCTATTAATATTTATAGTATTGACCTGAAAGTTTGCTACAATTTCTTTATTAATGAAAGTAGTCTTGGCTGGAACTGAAAATTTGATGACCAATGTGACCACCATGCCACTAGCGAGCTACTAAATAATGTAAGTTCAGCCTTTCATGAAACCTAAAGGAAACAATTATTCTGAATTAAAGTAGAAATGTCCGTGGGTATATAGTTTAACCATTACTTATTTAACTATTATTTAAGCAATTAGTAGCTATACAATTAGTCAAATAATTAGCTCCCAAAGCCTAACTAGAGATGAAAGAAATTTTTTTTCTCATTAGGAATGCTAACTTCAATCTATGTTCCATCTGCTTTTTTTCCCCAGACAATAAAATGCTAATGTTGCTATGACACACTCACAGGTCTGCACAATAAAATGTTACAGATAGCCCAGTACTTGTCATGAAAAACATCATTATTTTGCCTTGTAAATGAAAAGCCCTCCCTCCCCCGACCACAAATGTGGTAAAATATTACTCACATTAGACTTATCAGCATCACTGAAAGATTAGAAATTAGCACCTCCTACTCAAGAGCAGGACTTAAAAACATGCTCTGTCTGTTGCAAAAATACATTCTGAGGGGGAAGTACCAACTGTTGTAGAGGTTAAACTTTTATTTTACAACTGCTATTCTTTTTTCCTTCCCCTCTCCGAAAGAAGTGCTTATATGTGTAGACTGGCATTTGCCACTTGGGTGATACGTTCTCTTTCCAAGTATGAAAGAGATGAAACGAAGCCAGTATCTACTGTGAGCATCCTTTAGGTTGTTTTTCAGCATAAAATGTTCTCTAAGTGGCAATATATGAACTCTTATTATAAACTTGTTATGCAGGAAATGAGTTCATAGCCAGCTAATTAGTATTTTCCTTAATGACTTATGCTTCAGTCTTAACACAGAGGAGCAGCCTCTGGAGGTGCTTATATAATCAATTCAGCACTGTAATATTTCACACTTGCCAGCCTAGAGTTAGGAGCAAGACGTGCCCTGTTCTGGAACTGACTTCAGCATGTGCCTAAGCATATAGGGAATTTCTATTTTCTGTTTAACACAACAAAAAACCCCTCATTTGTCCTTGCTAAATCCAGGCCTGATATGGAATCTGTGCCATGTTCTAATTCAGAAGAGGAAAAGCTGTTCCTTTGAATGGTAGAGCAATTAGGTAGAAAAGGACCCCCGGGATTTGCCTGGTCCAAAGTCCTGCTAGAAGCGGGGCTGTCTTTGAGGTTGGATCAGGTTGCACGGGTTTTGTCTTGATGAGTTTTGAAAGTCTCCAAGGCCAGTGATTCCACAGTGCATTCTGCTGTTGGATATGTTCTCTGCCCTACCAGGGCTGACAAAAGTGCAGTATGCACCTCCATCTGGTTTATGGTTTTCCCTTTTTCCTCTGTTGCGAATCGATCTGATTAGAATCAAATTCAGATCTAGTGGAAGTAAATGCAACTCCCCTTTTTTAAAGAACTTTCATTGATGTCAAGAACTTTTCTTTCTTTCTCATTGCCACTGGACTAAGCCAAATCTGATCATGCTGAGAATATCAGTGCATTCTCTGCCCTCTGTGTACGTGAAGCCTGCTTCTCTGACACTGAAACTGGGAATGGGCAGAGCATCACTTTCAGGACATCTGGTGAAGTCCTGTTCTGTATTGTCTGAGGTCACTGCCGAATTATGGGTGGCTACTAAGTTACTAGATTGGCTCCAAAGAAAGAAGAGTATTTACTGAGATTACTCTTTCTCCTCACAAGTCACCCTGGCAATGCCACGCCTCTTTCAAATGCTGATGGAATGGCAGTGCAAAACAAAAACCTTTCTTCTACCTCTTTCCTTGTAATTCAATTTACTTCCTGTAATAGGAATAGTCAAAAACAAGTTTTCAGTTGCCCTTTTAAAAACCCAAGCTCCAGACCAAATCTCTCATTGCGTTCCTTTAAAGGCCACACAGTGGTGTTAAGCTACGTAGTAATGCACTCAGAAAGGACCTGAAAGTCTGTGCTGAGAACAGCATCTCTCACCTCATAGACTCGGCTGTACTGAGCAAGGAGTTGTGATTTGTGCCTCTACAGAAAACATTCCATTTGCATCTTATTGGAATTATCTGGAGAGGAAAAATAATGTTGTGGAGACCAGGAAATGTCTTAAAGTGCTTTACCTGGAGGTCAGTGGAATTTCATTTATAAATTATAATAAATGCATGCATTTTGATGCTGAAATTGTGATGACTTACAAAGTTTGATATTACTGTACTTTTCTGTGAACAGTGATTTTTTTGAAGTGGTGATCATATTTTCCAAGAATATTGTAGACATTTGTAACATGTATGTTTGTGCCAATAAACCTTGTTTTAAGAAGTTCGAGTTTGTGTCATTCTGTTCCCAATACACACAGTTTAAGGACAGTTAAGCAGCTTCAGCTTCCATTCCCTCTCTGTATTAAGTGCTAGAGACTTCTGGAAATAGAGATTTTCTAATTCACACTGAGTTTTTATATGTTAAGTCTGATAGAAAAGAAAAAAATAGCACTTCTGTTGTATAATTCTGCATAAACAATAACAAACCCTGCACAGAAATGTACAACCGTTAACAAATTGTGACTAGGACCAGATGAGATAATGTATTTACTGCATTTGACCATATTCTTAACTTTCTTCATGGTAACATATGTTTTCCTTTTAATAGGGCACAGTTAACGTGGGGAACTCAATGCCATGAAATACTGCTAATTCACCAATTTGGACACAGTTTTTAGATTAAAGAAGAAGGATTTTCAGGGAAAGGAATAGGCTCCCTTGCAGGGTCATCTTCTGCCTTAACTTGAAGCAGCTGATGCTGGCCACTTGTGTGATGGATTAATGGGGCATGGTAACTGTTGCCATGGTTATTCCTGATGAGTAATTAAGCCCTTTGAAGAGACAAGAGTTGGAAGCTGCTTTTCTCCCCCTGCTAGTGCCCACACCTAAATTTTAAAATGCATAAACATCACAGTGACTCTCGGGCAGCTCTGCACCTTTGTGTGTATGGGGCATTACTCAACAGCTCTTCTAATTTTGTTGCAAATGATCTCAGAACACATAAAGGGCACAATATTGGCTCTCCCCACTCAAACACACAAAACCCAGGTAATGTCAAGGTGCCTTTTTGTATGACATTGCCTTATTAGCAAAACTATAGATTTTTCCTTGGTAACTCAGTGCACCTGGCAATCAATTGGGGACACTTTTGAGTCTAAAAGGAGGAGCTGGGACGAAGCAATCACTGATTTCATACAGTGCATGTTCTGGTCTGTGTGAAATAGCAAATAAGGATGAAGTGAGAGAGTGAGTTATGTTGACTGGTGCATGAGAATATGATATTAAAGAACACAGGAAACTGATCAAAGCCAAAATGAGGCTTATTAAAAGAGCACAATGGGCTAATGCTCCATTAGCACTCTTACAGTTAAGTTGTGCAGTTAGCTCAGTTTCATTGAAACAAAACTTCCCAGTTTCTGACTTTTGAGCTTACATAGAATTCTAGCCAATGGTAAAACCAAGTGAAAATTAAGTTATGTGTAAAATACTGTAGACAATAATATGGATATGGAAGAATCAGTGAGATGTATGAAAAATCTAATGCATTTTTCATTCTGGTCATATAGATTTGCTTAATTAATGGATATTCAGAGAGCAAAAGGAAGAACTGCTTTTTAGAGATTATTAAGTTATGTGGGGCAAAGAGCTCCTGGGACTTGCACATGCTTTGGAAACTCAATAGAAGATAGCTCAAAGACAAAACAATCCTTGAGGTAACTGCCTATATATTTTGCTTTGTAAACTGAAGTACCTGAAGGTAAGTGAAGGAATAAGACACTTCTAAGTGCTACTGATAGTTCTAGAATTAAAAAAAAGTCTCACACTCACATGACTAAAGATGGTGAGAACTGCAATCTGAGAATACAAGTTGGTAATCTTGAGACTGCTAGAGCTCCATGGGAAAGAGAGCAAGGCCGTGATGATGACGATGGTAGAGCCAAGCCAGCTTTTTTTGCTTTCCCAGGAGTTTCTAATCTAGGGGAACGTAACTTTGTAACACCACTTGTGGTTTGGACAGCTATCATCAAAAGCTCTTACCACAATGTGGTAGGCATAAAGAATGTATTTTACTATGGGAATTTCCTGGCACCAAACGCACTGAGTTATTACACTTTTAAGGCAGTTTTTATAATGATCCTGCAGAAATAGCACCCTTGCCTTCTCCCTTATCATCTGAACAGTCAGATTATAATTTAACAGCAGTTGGCTCACTGCTTTACAAAGGTAAGTAAAGCCTGGCATTTCTACATTCTGTTGGCCCCTCTGTAGAATGCAGTCAGTGGGTTTGATAATTTGATTTCTAGTACTTATCTCATGACTGGCAGGTTGTTCTTTTTACTAGAAGATGTAAAACACAACATCAAGCTATTCACATATTCTGTGGCTTAGCCTAGAAACACCTGCTCCATAGTCCGGTTTCACCAGGAGCTGGAAAGACTTCCCAATCCCATGCAGTGCAAACTTCTGTGACATCATCTGCAGTAATCCATAATGACAGTGCACTGGAAGAGCTGGCCAGATCAGGGGTGTTGCCAGCACCATACAGCCCATACCAACCCAGGTTTTGTAAACTTCCTGATGACCCAAGAAAGCAACAGAAGAGAGAAACCCAAAAATTCTCACTAGTCTGAATCAAATTACACGGAGGAGGGGACGAATTCCTTTCTCAGATCAGACTATCCAGTGAGTCAGTTCAACTGACTGAAATAGGATGTAGAAAACAAGCACCTGAAACTGTAATGCCACAGGGGACACTGGAGTTAATAGTGACTGAGGATCTGGGAACGTAAACCAGTAATTACAATGCACACATTGCACTGGCAAAGAATAATTTTATCTCCTTTTAATGTCTCACTCTGAAGACACTTACAAGTTCCAGTGACAAAGTTCAATCTTTTTTATCACCAGGAACTGTCTGGATTAGTTTTGCCATCCTTCCACCTACTTATCAGTCACCATTTCATAACCACACACATTCTTGGCCTGCCTCAGTACTCTAGAAAGCTCGATCTGAGCTTCATTTCTGAGCTGGCTGGAAAACCCTTTTCAATGTCCTGGTTACTATCTGGGAACAATGTATAGTTCTTACTCTTTTGTTTGCTATTTTTCTCCAGTTTGACCAGCTCATGTCCTCCTTAGTCAGCCTGACAGTCCATCTGTGCACACTTGCCAGTTCGCTCTGGTCCAAGTAAAGGTTTGCCAAGTGCTGTGTGTGGTGGCACAAACGTTTTGGTGTCTGTGTTGAAGAAACCTGAAATATCTTACTAGCATATTAGTATTTCTCACAACTGCATTTACCATTCCATCCCCATCGCAGTCATCCTAATCATCCTGTTACACCTGTTGCTTTTTAAAATATCTTTTTCTTACCTCTATAATTTAGGACTAACAAAATTATCATTGTTGAAACAATAGTAAGCAGTATCCTCAGGAATGAGTTTGATCACATTCTCCTGCCTCTGTCACCAAAAGGAATCCTATTGATCCAGTGCCCAGCCAGATGGCAGCTGGGTGACCTGAGACTGCCTATGGCAGGCAATGAACTAACAGTTACATTTCAGTCTTTTGTTTTACTCAAAAGTCTCACAGTTTGTGTGGCTTTTTTTCCCCCCAGAGGTGTTTATACCAAAAGGAAAACTTGCCTACTGCACTCACTAGCTGAAGCATTTCTCGACTGCTCAGGCATCTCTGTTCTCTTTGAATGCACATGCCTGTTGAAAATGCTATTATTTTGGGATGCCTAGGGCTGGCAGCTGATAGAAAAAAATGCAGTAGCAGTCTTCGTTGAGGAGAAGAGGCATCTTTGGATAGCTGTAGGCACAAGTATCTTCAAGACCTGTCTTTGATATAGACGAAGAGTCAGCCTACGTGTTCTCCTGCAACTGAGCCCAGAACCTGAAACTCTATGGGGTGAGAAAGCCAAGCTGGCTGTATAAGCAGCACTGCTGCATTTCAGTGGTGCTGTGCCCATTATAAGGTTCCCTTGGCTATATGTAGATTTATCAACTCTCATGTTGGATATTGAAGGGTCTTCTGATGCCATTAAGACAAGGTATCCCAGCGTCTGGATTTGATTTAAAATGGTCTTTGGATAGTTAGATCATTAATAAACGATTAAGTGCAGTCTGAACATCTCTTCAGCCCTTGTACAACACATCATACTTGATGAGAGACTGAGAAAGAGAGGAAGCAAAGGACACATAATCATTAAAAGGGAGCCCTTCAGCACATAACCTGTCTGCTCCCATCTGGCCCAGACACGAGGGAGGAGTCAAAACTCAAGCCACTCAAACTAGCAGCTTCTATTCCTGATTGTTTTCTCTTTGCAGACCATCCCAGAATCTGCAGGAGCTTTCTGAAGAGATTTCCAAAACCCTCTCTGCCTCTTAAAATATGCTAGCAAGGGTGGGCACATCACTATATATCAGCAATACCAGAAAGGAGGTTGTCTTTTAAATTTTGTTTTTCCATAGATAAATCAGTAAATATTAAAAAAGAAATGTTGTCTGCTTTTAAAACTGTCCTAATGGGGAAAAAACCCAAACAACGAAAAGGCACATGTTTTCTGGCTTTAGCTGTCCAGCAGTGCAGCCACCTGCCTGCTGCAGCTCCCTGAAGTGACTCTGTGCCTGGCTCGGGAGGCATCCAGTGAGCAGAGCTCTGACCTCCCCATGGTGCCCAGCCTGGAGAGTGTCAAACAGCGGCAGTCGGTGCAGGCAGCACTGTGCTGTGCCAGCGTGGGCACTGTCAGTCACTGCTTATTGCTCTGCTGAATTCATCACAAAGGATGGCAACATGGACTAACAGGGCCAGACTCAATCTCAAATGCAAAATAAATTTGGTCACAGTTTGTCTGTATGGGATTAAACTGCATTGTCCACCCCTTGAGTTAGCCATAACGGGCTGTAACTGGCATTCATACAGAACTATTTTTTATCTCGTGTATACCAGATACTTCAGCCAAGTCTTCGAACTTCTCAAATGTTTTCCAACTTCACACCATTTTTCTTTTTGGGTTTGTCATTGTCTCATTCTTCCTCTCTGCTACATCCCACCTGTTCTGTTTCATGGTGCTGAATGAAATATTGTTCTCCCTCTTGTCTACAAGAACTACGACTTCTCAAATAATTTCATTCAACTCTTAAATTCCCCGCTTTCTCTATGGAAAAATGTAATCAGAAGATTTGTGTCTAGCCACAAAAGTTCCACACTTTGACTAAACCATTAAGGTCTTTGCACTATCCCGATGCTTCCAGGGCTGCTTCTTATACATTGACATTCTCTGTTTTGGCAATGCTCAGGTTGACTGATCATGTTGTATGATTTGTCATTAATAAAATTTTTCAAATCTTGTTTAAAAACAGGTATATAAGTGCACCTTTGTCTTCAAATGAAAGGCTGTAAATTTCTTACGTGTTTGAGGTCTGCCCTGTACTCTTGCAATCAGAAAGCATCAGAAAACAACGCATCAACACGGAGAAGTACCTGTTGATCCCTTCATGGAACATCTCTTCAGCCAGGAGCCAATATGAAGTGTGTTGCCTGCAGCTGTACAAAGGCTCCCTGTGCCACGTGCTGCATGGGAACGACCTCACCAGGTGAATGGAGCTACTGAACCAGTTATAGATGCAGTCTGACAGTCACAGAACAAACATGACTCGCTTAAGAACATTCCCTACCTTCCTTTTTAATAACTGGTTTCTCCAAAGTCAGCAAACTAGAACTGGAGGGAGAACAGAGAGTTCTTCAGTGAGCTCCGCGCAGTGTTCTCACACACCCCTTGCTGTTCTGCAGGAGCACATTTGAAACAACAGTCCCATAACAATTCCATCTTCTCTGATGGTGTCCAAGCTCTCACAATGTGATCACCTCCAGCAGCAGATATTGACACAGCAGTACTAACAATTGTAATACCAAGAGGAAGGAATGAATGGTTCTATGTCCTGGATTTAAAGCCAAAAAGCTTTAAAAACACTAAATGTTGCTGTGCTGCAGAGACCATCATCCATGATTATGATAATAATAGTGTTGAGAAGAGAACAGGGTTTTGAAAATAAGGAAATTTGTTTCTAGTTTGACCATCAAGGCTTGGTTGTGTAACTTCACACACAAGAGTGCTCAACTTTCACACTCAGTTTTCTTTACAATGGGCTAAGAAATTAATTCCTGCTATGCCTTTGCTTCTCCACCTTGTGGTACATCAGTGATCACTTTGGTAAAGCTCTTTTTGGCAAAGAAGACAATAGAAATTATAATTTATCAGGGTAAACTATGAAAATTAGAACATTTTTTATTAAATATTTTTGGTATTATAAAATCTTAACTCTACCAATGCCATTGATAACAACAAAAAAATCTTGATTATGTAAGTGGAACTTAGGCTTCATCTCAAATGATGCTATTAAAGCACAAATATAGGAACATCATTTTTTTAATGTGCAATACATAAGTCCTCCAACTAGGTCTTCTATTGTTTCAACTTGATTGTTGTGGGCTGATATTACAAAATGAACTTTCTGTGGCATCCCAAGTTGGAAACAATGGAATGTATTCATTTCACTAGCAGTGGCTGTGTCTGGATGGGGTCAGAGCAAATTTTCAAGTATATTTTGTTAGTGGTCTCCCTATACAATTCATTCTACTGTAATCCAAAATGTGCCTGGGAAAATCTTTGTTCAAATAGATTTGGTTTCTATAACTGACATTTGCATTAAGTCAGTGTGAATTGCAAGATTTTCCATCTCAAGATTTGAGGTGCAATGGCCTCATGATGTGGGAAGTGCCATGTCTCTGGTCTTGGGCACTGATTTCTATTTCTGAGGGACCTGAGTCCAAGTTCTAATGATCAAGTTTGCAGTGAGGTAATAGCTTATAGATAGTGACGTGCTTTAATTGCATTTTTAGAGCTTGAGAAGAGGAGATGTTGTCTCAGTAGTAAGTCAGTGTATGACAAGAAAAGTTGATTCATTGGTTATTAGGTTCCAGTGAAGTATAAAATCTGTCATTTGAAAAATATTCCCTTTTTTGGTTTCCTTTCTGAAGTGCCTTGAAGAGTAGCACAGCAACCTCTCTGACTAGGCCAAGGCACAGCTGAAGTAGGTTAGTTCAGTCTTTAAATAAAAGCTGTTTAGTTAAAACACATGTTGCTTTTATCACTCTTCTTAACGTGAGTTAGGTAACTCTTGATAAGGAATTGCAGATAGGCCAATACGCAAACTAACTTAGTAAAGCTGCAACATTTTTCTGCAGAGGGAAATTTCCTCTTTCCAGTAGTTACACGAGTGGGAGAACACATAAGGAAATACTTCAGCAAATTTGTAAGGCACCACCAGTTAGGAGGGTACCAGCTGCACGGGCTGCAGTGGAGCCCAGCCTGCCCAAGCCTGCCGTGTGCTCCCCAGCGGAGGGAGGCTCCAGCAGAATGGGCTAAATGATTCAGCACTGCTGACTTGGCTCTTTGGGTGGTTTTCCATCCACTGAGCTCTGTACCTGCCCAGGCAGTTGCCTCTACTTTAAAGCAGGCTTGAATATGCCTCCCTCCGATGCAGATGTACTCTAAGGCTGCCCCAAGTCACTGTTTTCCCTGCAGTGTATTCATTTTTAAAAGAACAAGAATGCTATTACTGCATGAGAGGAATCAGTCTCCTAACCAAGCACTGCTTTCTCCAGCATTAAATGAAGCCAGCAAAAGCTACCAGCATTGTTACCAACAATAGCTGGCTGGTCAGGCACAGTCAAAGAGCACGGCTGGGGAAACAAAATGGTAAATTACCCGTATCAATACAATTGTAAATTACCCTTATTAATAAAAGGGCTGAAAGGCAGCTGGATATGTTTTTCAGACCCAATAGAAAGAAAGAGACCTTGATACTTAGTTCTCTACCCAGAGCCAAAGAAACCACAAGCCCTATAGCACTTTTATAGGTGCCTACAGGAGGTATAACTCACAGCTCTGTTTTTTTGGCAAGGTAAGACTTCTTTCATCTTTTTGTTTTGTTCCAGCTACCCCTTTTTTCTCAAATATAGTTGTATTGCTTTCCTCCAGCACTGTGCCTTTCCTCTAATGAGCAACAATTAGCTAATATTACTTAGGACTACTAATTCCTGCATGCTTTTTATGTCCTTTAACCATTCTCCTTTAAGGAATGTAAGGGTTTGGTTTGTGTTTTTTCTATTCACTGGCTTAAATTGCTTGCACAATTTTTTTATTGTGTAGTTACACAACAGAAGCATTGAATTCCAGAGTTCTTCTACTCTACATGTTACAAGTGGATAGAATATGTCTCATTATGATAATGAGTACTATGTTTTAGTGGGTTTCTGTGTAAAAAAGGCTTATGTGATCCCTTTGATTTTGTCTGCTTGTTTGCCTCGCCCAATTCACATGGTAATTTTAAATTTACTGGCTGGTGACAGATAGGAAGAAGTTCCAAGGATAATTTTCAAGGAATTTTATACCTAGGAAATTAGGTAGATGAGGATTGTCTCCCTAGAGGTGCATTTAGGAAAGGACTGTAGTTAAGTTCATACCAATGAAACACCAGATAATCCACAAAGATTGGAAAGATTTCTGCCCTCTGGTTTAGTTACTGTCTTCTTTTGAGCAAATTGCCAAAGTAGTTTTTATGAAAAGGGATTTATCCAAACAGAATTTGTACCAATGCTTCACTCCTTGGTGCTATGTATCAATGACAGTGTGCAAAGTGAGCTATCCTTTCTCTTTTTAATCTATTAGAATTAAACAAAAAGAATTTCTCACTGCTTATCAGAAACTTCTGTTTATTGACACAATCTGTAAAACTTTGTTTACTGAAGTCTCTTGATCTGATTTAGTACAAAGGACTTCTGCAGTGCCTGAAAGGCTTGTTAAAATCTCTACTTTGTTTTCAGTATGTGGACAGGTATGTCAGGCTTCTCTTCTGGAAGCAAACTCAGCCAGTCACTTATAAACCCTCTCCTGAAAACAAACCCAAGCTTCCGTTGACTTCAGTAGCAGCAACAATCAGTTCAAAACAGCTCAAGTGTGAACTAATGCCGGAAAATTAATTGACGCAGAGGAGTAATGGGAAACTCAATCTAAAAATGAAGTGGTTTTAATTAAGAGACACTCTCCAGAAACATACAGAAAGATGTTCTTTCCCATTTAAAATTTGGCACTTCCTTCCTCAACAACTACAAATCACTGGTCTATAATTAGTATTGTTAGTGGAAGGAATACCTGATCGCCTGGCTTAAGTTAGGCCTATGACTGTGATGTGGCAGGCTGTAGGTGTGTTGGAAAAGATTCTGGCTAGTTTGCCACTTAGCATCCAATTTCTTACAAAAGTTTCTGTCATAATCTATTAATATAATCTGTTTCTTAAAAATGAAAACAAAGTAAGGAAGAGGGCTGCCTCTAGATTCCTGGTAGCTCAGAGCAGCAGCACGACTCCCTTGCACAGTGATTGGGAGTTCACCTCCGAACGAGTCCAGCTCCAACCCTGTGCCAAGACCTAATCTAACATTTTATGTAATGACTACTTAATAAAAATTGCATAAACGCTCACTGGTGGCGAAGTCAATACCCAGATCTTGTCTCTCTATCCTTATTCTGTTTTTAAAGGAAGATATGTCTCACTCTGATTTTATAAAAGATTGATAACACTTCACTCTATGGAGGTGAGTCCAAAAGCAGATCATAAATGCAAATGGAGCTCAGTAAACTGACTCTGGTCAGCAAATGCAGAGTTTAAACCAATACAAAGAGCATGCATTAGGAAGCAGTGGGGAGTCAAGGGTTGGGATACACTGAGTTACAGGCCCAGCACCAGGTCATAGATCTGGGTGCTCAGGTGTCTGCTGAGGAATTCAGGTGTCTCAAGGATACCCGCTAAATGTGGCCACATTTAATCCGGAAAGTAGTGTGCTTCAGGTCTCAAAAGCTGTGGAAATGTTTTTCTGCTGTTTCATTGCCTTTAAAAGAGCTATTCCATGCCCTGTCCATGTCATGCCTGGACTCAGGAATGAACTTTCTCACCAAGGAATCAGATTCAGCAGCATACAGGCAGGAAACTAACTTGGGGAGTTTTCTGAGAGATAACAGATTGAACTGGCTCACTGAGGGGGCAAGTAAGTAGCAGAGCGGGCCAAAGGAATAGTCAGGACCACATAACCATGAGTACTTGGCAGCAGGGATGGGGTGAAGAGCAGTGCTGCCAACCCTCTGGTGAAAGTGAAATGTTAGATTAGCTCAGAAACCTTGTGAAAGCTATCCTTAGCATGTACATCTGGATGATTTTGAATAGTGAATCCCAACCTGATGCAGTTGCTTTCTTTCAGGGCAGAAGGGGATGTATAAATCCATCATAGTAGGCAGGAATGAGGATGCACTTTTCCGCTTGGTATCTATTACTAGCTCTCTTATGCTAGTCTAATGACATGCAAATTTCATTTTAAGAGCCTAACTCTGTAATTTGATGTTCCTATTGGTCTTGGATTCTCGCTCCAACTCAAAATATGTTCCTTCATCCTGTTTTGGTTTGGCTTCTGTGCTCCCACAGCTGTGATGTAATCCAACCAAAACCTTCTTTCATAGGATATTTTCAGTCAAATCGGTTTCCTAACCTGGCTGACAGTACAGTTGCATAATCTCTGATTTTTAACTCAGTGGAGGTGGTAGGACTGTTCCTTTTGGTGAATGTGTAAGGTCTTTGATCACCTTAGGTAGACTGTGAAATCACAAACTATCACTCTCCGAGTCATGCAGGAAGCTTAAAACCCCTTTTCAGCACAGTGCATTCAGTTTCAAGCTCTCTTCATTCAGCCTTCTGTGAGGCTGACTGCAGAAAATGAGTTGCTAATACACACTAAACAGCAGGATCTCAGACCTGGAGTGCTCTGAGCTGTTTGCTTCTAAAATCGTGCTAATGGGCTTGGGGATAAGCACATGTAGTTACAGGGGTGAGATACACCCCTTCCATTTGTATCCTTCTAAAAGAACAATTCAGGGCTCCTTTATCTGTCTCTTTTCAAGATATTTGGAACTTAGATTTGCACTGCATTTGCAGTGCAATTTAATAAAATTTTTTTTATTTTTAAATT